>PVIR01011650.1:0-45507 GCA_004026965.1 Petromus typicus
CCAATTTGTGATTGCTACATCTTGGAAACAACCCAAGTGTCCATCAACTAGAGACTGGATAAAAAAGCTGTGGTTCTTCTACAGAATGGAGTACTACTCTGCCATAAAAAATGATAAGTTTGAATCATTTCTACTTAAATGGACATACCTTGAGGATATCCTCATAAGTGAAATAAATAGGGCACAGATAGGTACATATTGCATCTTTTCTCTGGTATGAGAAAAGGAAGATGTAAATGAGTCCTAGCATTGTATGTTATATATTGTGAAATAGAAAATTCTCAATGTAAAATAAGGTGAAGGGGGACAATGTTGAGATTGTAACACAAAAATAAGGAAACAAATTTTATGTATATGGGGGTGGTAGGGTGGGTAGGGCTATGGGAAAAAATGAGAATTAAGTTGTGTCTTATACTGGTACAAATCCCCATTATGGAGTGCAATCATGATGTGTATATTTGATGTACCAATAAAGATTAAAAAAAAAAGAAAGGGAAATTAAATATTTTGATATTTTAAAAATCAGTGATTGAGATATAGGGGTTTTAATTTTGGATATATGTCAAATTTTGCAAATATTTACATGTAGGTGTATTCTTAATTGAAATCTCATTAAACAAATTAGTGTCAAAAATCCAGTCTAATCTTTTCTCTGGTATGAGAAAATGAACATGTAAATGAGTCCTAGCATTATATGTTATATATTGTGAAATAGAAAATGCTCAATGTAAAATAAGGTGAAAGGGGACAATGTTGAGATTGTAACAAAAAAGTAAGGAAACAAATTTTATGTATATGGGGGGGTGGTAGGGTAGGGCTATGGGAAAAAATGAGAATTAAGTTGTGTCTTATACTGGTACAAATCCCCATTATGTAGTGCAATCATGATGTGTATATTTAATGTACCAATAAAGATTAAAAAAAAAGCCTACTGATAAAGAAAAGCCCTGGTGCTATGGTTTTACTGCTAAATTTTATAAAATGTTTAGAGAAGAATTAGTGCCACTACTTCTCAAACTCTCTAATAAAATCAAAAGGGAAGTAGTACTCCCAAATTCATTCCTGGAAGCAACCATCATCTTGATTTCAAAAGCAGAGGAACACTCAACCAAGAAAGAGAACTACAAGTCAATCTACCTAATGAACATAAAGGCAAAAATCCTCAATAAGATACTAGCAAACAAAATACAGAGAGTCACCACTCAAGAAGATCATACACCCCGACCAAGTTGGATTCATCCTAGGGATGCAAGGATGGTTCACCATATGTAAATCAAGAAATATAATACACTACATTAACAGAATCAAGGACAAAAACTATATTGTCATCTCAATAAATGCAGAAAAGGCATTCAACAAAATCTAACACCCATTCATGATCAAAATTCTATAGAAAATTGGAATAGATGGAATTTATCTCAATGTAATAGAAGCTATTTATGAGAAATAAACAGCCAGCATCATACCAAATAGTCAAAAACTGAACCCTTTCACACTAAGGTCAGGAACAAGATAAGGATGTCCACTATCAACATTGCTATTCAATATAGTGCTGGAAACGTTAGCCATAGCCATTTAGACAAGAGAAAGAAATAAAAGGTTTAAAGATAAGAAAGGAAGAAGTTAAGCTGTTAGTATTTGCTGATGACGTGATACAGTACATAGAAGATCCTAAAAACATAACCAAAAGACTACTAAACTCAATTGCCAGGTTTAGTGGTATGAGTGGATGCAAAGTCAATCTTCAGATAGCAATAATCTTTGTATACACAAACAACAGACTCATTGAGAAATTAGGAAATCAATTCCTTTCACAATAGCATCTAACCAAATTTAAATATTTAGGAATCAGTCTAGCAAAGGAGAAGAAAGACCTCAACTTGAAAACTACAGTATAGTTGTAAAATAGAGAGATTGAAAAGGATATCAGAAAATGGAAAGTTATCACTTGTTCCTGGGCAGGAAGAACCAACACTGTCAAAAATAGCCATACTATCAACAAGAAAAAAGAATCCAAAAAGAAATCAACCAACAGCAAATGCTGGTGGGCTATGGGGAGAAAGGAACCTTCTCCACTGTTGGTGGGAATGCAGACTATGGAGATCAGTGTGGTGCTTTCACACACACACAAAAAACAAACAAACAAACAAACAAAAAACTAGGACCCATTTGTAAATAGGGTGAAGGGGGAAAATGTTGAGATTGTAACAAAAAAGTAAGGAAACAAATTTTATGTATATGGGGGGGTGGTAGGGTGGGTAGGGCTATGGAAAAAAATGAGAATTAAGTTGTGTCTTATACTGGTACAAATCCCCATTATGGAGTGCAATCATGATGTGTATATTTAATGTACCAATAAAGATAATTAAAAAACAAAACAAAAAAACTAGGACCCAAGGTACCATTTGACCTTCCTATTTCCCTGCTAAGTATATACACAAAAGAATTTAAAGATTCATATCACAGCAACATATGTATACCCATTTATAGCAGCTCAGTTTGTGATAGCTAAATCTTGGAAGCAGCTTAAATACCCATCAATGTGAGACTGGATAAATATGTGTTTTTAAAAAATAAAATAATATAGAGTACTACTCTACCATAAAGAATGATAAATTTGAATCATTTATACTCAAATGGATGTACCTTGAGGACATACTCATAAATGAAATAAATAGGACACAGATGTGTAAATACCATATAACTTGACTCATATGAGAAAGGTATAAATGAGTTCTAAAATCTATGATAGGTCTTGTGAAATAGGAAGAAAATGTTCCAAAGGAAAGGGTGCAGGGGTAAGTTAAGAAGAGAAGAAAGAAATTTGATGGTAAAAAAGGAAACAAAGCTTATGCAGATAGCGAGAAGGGAGTTGTAGAGAGGTCAGGGGAATGAGAAAAATGAGAATCAAGATGTGTCATGTACTGATGCGAACACTCAATATTGAATGGGATCATAATGCATATATAAAATGTGCTGATAAAATCAATTAAAATGCAAACTAATATAATATTATGAAGAGTATGGAAAAAGCTAAAAATAGAAATTCTATTTGACCCAGCTAGTCCTCTTTCAGGTATCTTCCTGTAAGAGGTGAAGACATAATATTAAAGAGATATATGGGCGCCAATATTTGTACAAATGCAATTCATAAAAGCTCAATCTTTGAAGCAGTCTGTAGATCCATCAATAGGTGAATGGATAAAGAAAATGTGTTTACACATAGTGGAGCACTACTTACATGTAAAGAATGATAAACTTGAGACGTTTATGGGAAAATGGGTGCACCCTGAGAACATAATGATAAGTGAAGTAAAGCAGATACACAAACTTAAATACTTTATCATTTCTTTCATTCAAGTAACTCAAAGTATGAATGAAGGACAAAATATAAAATTAATAAAATAAAACAGAGACAGATGTTTGGGAAATGCGATGAAGACCAAGAGTCTGAGGGAGAGGGAAGTTGGGGTGACAGGAAGGAGATGTAAAAATATTTAAAACGTGTAATGTTCATGTACCAAGTACCTTCATTTAATGTAATTTAAAAAAAATGTTACAAACTTGGAACTATAATAATAAAAATGGGGGAAGGAGGTCTAGAGATGGAGGGAGATGGGTAGAGAATGGAAGGGGAATAAAAAGTCTCAAGATATGCTAAGTATGTATTCTCACTCCCTAAGATGAATGTAAACGTCATGCATTCCAAACATGTCCTTTAAAAAAACAAAAGCATTTTGTTGAAAATATGTGTTCAGAACCCTGAGTTGGAAGTATGTCTAAGAATGTTGGCCATGAAGGTGTTCTTCTAAAGTACATTCTTCTCATCATTAGATAGGCATGTTCTGGAGGTGTTAAGGCATGTTCTGGAGGTCAGTCTCTCCAGGGAGTCAAGGCCCACAGCCACGGTTTCACAGATGGGTAGGCTTCTAAGTAGGAGACTCTTCTGCCACCTAGTGGCTCCGTACCTACATTTCAATGAACATTACCATGAATTTACCACACTAGTATCATGGTAAGACTTAGCGCAAGAAAATTGTTCTCAGTAATGAACCAAGAAGGAAGAGGAGAAAGATAAAGAGGAGGAGAAGGGAGGAGAGGAAGAAGAATTAGAAAAGAAGAGAAAGAAGGGGAGGAAGAAGAAAAGGAAGAACAAGAGAATAAGAAGAAAAAGAGGAAGAAGAAGAGGAGGAAGAAGATTTTGGTCCTTTTAGAGAATGGAGTATTACTCTGCCATAATAATGATAAGACTGAGTCATTTATACTCAAATGGATGTACCTTCAGGGTATCCTCCTAAGTGAAATAAATAGGTCACAGATGTGTAAATATCGTATCTTTTGTCTGATCTGAGAAAATGAAGATGTAAATGAGTTCTAGTATATATAGTAGATATTGTGAAATAGAAAATATTTAAAAGGAAATAGGATGTAGGGGTAAATAACGAGGGAAAATGTGATAGTAATTAAAAAGGAAACAGAACTTACGTATGTAGGGTGTGGGGGATGGTAGGTGGGGAGGGGAATGGGAAAAAGTGAAAATCAAGTCAAATTGGTACAAATCCTCAATGTTGAATGCATTGATGGTGTGTATATATAATGTACCAATAAAGATTTGAATTTAAAAAAGATAAATTGTAAGATTGTTTAGATAATTTGATAATTAGATAATAGATTAGATAATTAGATAATAAGATTATTAAGATTGTTTAGATATTTATTGTAAGATAAATATGACATTTACATGTGTTCCAGCTCCATATCCCTTCTTTGATGCCCATACATAGTGCCTATGTGTGCCAGGAACTATTCTAAAACTGAAAATATGGTTTTAGATGTTTCTTGTCTGTGGCTATAAGAATCAGGTGGGGATAAAATTATTATGATTCATATTTCATGGAGTAAGATGCCTGGGGGTGGGTTATAGCATCTAAAAGGCTGAAAGAGCCAAGCGTGGTGGGACCAGAAGGGGTTGAATTTCAGACTCTGCTCAGGTGAACTTCGTGGATGTTGAGGCAGGTGAGTCTGTGAGCAGGTGTCAGACCAAAGCCACAGCAGAGGGGAGGAGGTGGGAGAGAGCTCTTTCTGTCTATTCTGGATAAGAAGTCAGTGGTAAAAGTGTCATAAATATTTACTTAATAACTGAGTGTTTCTACTGGAAATTTGGCCATGTTGTATCATCAGGTGTTTTCTAAACTGTTTGGACATGTATTAGACTAAGGAATGGCTGACAGAGAATACCCTTCCTTTGTGGTCCCTTTTGGGCCGTCAGTCACTCCCAATCTTGGAATTAGAAAACTTGAACTTGAATCCTATCATATCATCCTATCATACTTCTGGCCTATCATTTAGTTAAGTTCCAGCTTTTTTCCCTCCCTCTTTTGTCTAATTTGCTTTTTTGATGGAATTAATGCAAAACAGAATTTGCAGAAGAAAAGTTCATGTTTCGATTTGCCTCTTCCTTACCTCCAAATACTTTCTCTTTCCCCAAGATGTCTGTGGCATCAGTTTTCCTTTTCAAAAATGTTTATATTTTTATGGTGCTGAGGATTGAACTCAGCACCCTTGCACTGAGCTACCTTCCTACTCCTTACTATTTTAAAAATAATTTTTAGTCAGGACCTTGCTACACTGTCCAGATTCAGTTTGTAATTTTCCTGCTTTAGACTCAAGAAGGCTGGGATTGCAGGCATGTGCCACTATTCTGGTGTAAATTCTTTCTTTTGTGCGAATGTGTAACTCTATGTACACTTTTCTTTTGTCCAAGCTGTATTACAGTATTTTCATATAAAGTCAATTTTATTTGAGTGAGTTTCTGTGCAATAAAACATCCATCTAAGCTTAACCATTTTGACAAAAGTACAAGCTGTGGAATTGATCCTCAAGCAAGCCACCCCTCCCATATGATTCCTTGTGCCTCTTTGCAGTTAACCCTACTTCCTGTCTGTAAATAATCATTGGTTTAACTTTTGTTCCCATCGCTTCAGCTAGAAACTTCTATAATTTTTTACAAATGTATCTGTTTTCTTGTGGTTAGCATAATGCTTCTGAGATTTGTTCATGTTTTCTTTGTATTTTCTAGTAATTATCTACTGTATGGTTGTACACAATTTGTACATCCAGTTAACCACTGACGTTTTAAGCATTTGATTTACTTCCAGTTTTTGGCAATCACAAACACAGCTGCTATGAGTCATCACATATTCGTCTTGTGTGGACTTGTGTTTTAATTTCTCCGGGTTAAGTAGGTCACAATGAAACTAAAAATAAGAATTTCATTTAACCCATCTATTACCCTTCTAGATATCTTTCTGAGAAAGTTAAAATCATCATACAACAGTGACCCATGCACACCCATTTTTATAGCAGCACAATACATAATAGCTGAGTCTTGAAAACAGCTGACATGTCCATCAACAGATAGATGGATAAAGAAAATGTGGTGTTTATACATAATGCGGTGTTTATTCCTTCTGCCATAAAGAAAGATACTTTTGAGGTATTTGCACATAAATTGGTGAACCTCAAGACCGTAACGTCAACTGAAATAAATCAAACCCATCAGTTTATCTATCAAATAGTTTCTTTTACATGAGAAACCCAAAATGTGAAGGAACAAAGTAAAAGACAGATAATAGGAACTAAGGAGATCTTTTTCAAATAGAAAGGGGAGCAAGAGAAGAAAGGGAGGGAATAAAGGGAAAAGAGATTTTTAAAAGGGAGAGAACTGAATAAAAATGGAAACACAGCTTTCACAAATGGGAAGCAGAACAAGAATTGGAGGAAGAAAGGACCGGTGAGAGAGGGTAAGGTGACAAAGAAAGAATTAAGGTGCGTTAAATACACAAACAAAAACCCTGACATAAATGTAACCACTATGTACAGAAGAATGTAAAAATAATGTACATATTAACAAAATGCACTAATAAAATGTTTTTGGAAAACAAATAAAATAAAAGCTATGACAAACCAATAGCTGATCATAATACTAAATGGTCAAAAATTGAAGTTTTCACTCTAAAAACAGGAACAAGACAAGGATATCCATTGTCACCATTCCTATTCAGTACAGTTCTGAAAATTTTAGCCAAAACAATTAGACAAAAGAAAGAAGTAAAGGGAATAAAGATGAGAAAAGAAGAATTTAAATTATCATTTTTTGCAGATGTCATGATTTTCTGCATAGAAGACCTTAAAAACTCCACCAAAATCCTCCAATTTATCTTTGACATAAGGGCCAAACACATTCACTGGAGGAAGGATAGCCTTTTTAATAAGTGGTGCTAGATTTGAAGAGGATATCAGAGAATGGAAAGACATCCCTTGTTAATGGGTAGGAAGAAGAAACATCATCAAAGTGGCTGTACTCCCACAGCTACTCTATAGATTCAATGCAATCCCAATTGAAATCACAACATGATACTTCACAGATCTAGAGGAAATAATCCAAAAATTCAACTGAAAATTCATCTAGGTCAAGACACCTAGAATAGCAAAAGCAATTCTAAGCAACAAGGACATGGTGGGAGGTATTAAATTCCCCAGATAGAAACTATACTACAAAGCCGCTGTGATAAAAACTGCATGGTACTAGCAAATCAATAGACCTGAAGCCTAGTAGAATAGATTAGAAGATGCATAAACAACTCCAGATACACTAAGCCACCTTATCTTTTACAAAGGAGCCAAACATTCTCAATGGAGGAAAGACAACCTCTTCCACAAATGGTGCTGGAAAAATTGAGCTTTAATCTGCTAAAGCCTAAAGCTATACCTATCTCTTTCACCATGTACTAAACTAAAATAAAAGTGGATTAGAGACCGAGACATTAAATTTTCTAGAAAATAGGTTAGCTAAAACTCCTGAAAACATTGGCTTAGGGAAAGACTTTATAAACAAAACCTCTATAGCGTGAGAACTAGCAGAGGAAATCAACAAATGATATCTCATCCTATTAAAAAGCTTCAACCCAGCAAAAGAAACCACTGACACAGTGAAAAGATAACCAACAATACGGGAAAATTTTTTTTTACCAGCTATTATTCAGATAAAGGGCTACTATCTAGAATATATAAAGAGCTTTAAAAAATCACCCCCAGGCTGAGGATTTAGCTCAGTGGTTCCAGCACCTGACTTGCACGGACTCGGATTCGATCCTTGGTCACCACATACAATACTGGGCGTGGAGATTCATGCCCAGCAGCAACCAGTACCACATACCACAGTGCTGGGTGTGGTGGCTCATGCCTGTAATCCCAGCACTCAGGAGGCAGAGGCAGGAGGATTGCTGTGATGTGAGTTTGAGGCTGAGCTCAGGGCCAGCCTGAACTACAAAGCAAGACCTTGTCTCAAAAAACCTAAAAAAAACCCCAAAATAAAACACCCTCCCCAATTTAAAGATCCAATTCAAAAATGGGCATCTGAAATGAAGAGACACTTTCAGAGGAAGAAATAAAAGCAACTAAGAAGCACATGAAGAAATGCTCAACATCACTGGTTATTCTAGAAGCGGACGAAAACAACTCTGAGATTCTGTCACACCACAAAGAATGACTTTTATCTTGAAATTAACCAGCAATAAATGCTGGCAAGGCTGAGAAGAGAAAGGAACCCTTCTTCACTGTTGGTGGAAATGTAGACTGGTACAACCATTATGGACATCAGTGTGAGATTCCTCAAAAAACTAGGATTAGAGGTCCCATTTGACCCTGCTATTCCCTTGCTAGGGATATACACAAAAGAATTAATGGATTCATATCACATATACATGCACCCATGTTTATAGCAGCTGAGTTTGTGATTGCTAAATCTTGGAAACAACCCAAATGTCCATTAACTGGAGACTGGATAAGGATGATGTAGTTTTTCTACAAAATGGAATATTACTCTGCTATAAGAATAACAAGTTTGAGTCATTCATACTCAAATGGACGTACCTTGAGGATATCCTCATAAGTGAAATAAATAGGTCACAGATGTGTAAATACCATATCTTTTTTCTGATATGAGAAATTGAAAATGCAAATGAGCTCTCAAATGTATGTTAAATACTCTAAATAGAATACTCTAAAATGGAAAATATTCAGAGGGAAATGTGGGTAGGGGCAGGTAAGGAGGGGAAAGAAAAATTATGATGGTAACAAAAAAAGGGAAACAAAGCTTATGTATATAGGGGGTGAAGGTTGTAAGGTGGGTAGGGGGATGAGATAAAATGAGAATCAAGTCATGTCTTATACTGGTACAAATTGTCAATATTGAGTAGGATCATAATATGTATATAAAATGGACCTATTTCACAATAAAATTAATTAAAAATAAGTGGTTCTGAAAAAACTGGTTTTCTACATGCTGAAGATGAAAAACAGATCTATGTCTCTCACCATGCACTAAAATAAAATTGAAATTGATCAAAGATCTAAATAATGAAATAGAAGAAGTGGATATGCCAGAAGAAAAAAACAGGCAGAACTCTCAAGGATATAAGTGTAGGCAACAATTTCATGCACAAGATGCAGACAGCATAGGTAATAGTATAGTCAATAACTGGAATCATCCTATGAAAAGATTTTTTCACTGCAAAGGAAATCACCGACAGACTGAAGAGACAATCCACGGAATGGCACATAATTTTAGCCAGTCATCCCTCAGATAAAGGATTAATATCTAGAACATGTAAAAAAATTGAAAAAAATTAGATCCTCCTAATTTAAAAACCCAATTTAAAATGAGCCTCTGAAATGAATAGACACTTCTCAGATGAAGAAGTACACATGACAAAGAAATATATGAAAAAATGTTGAACACTACAGTCATTTAGGAGATGGAAATTAAAACAAACCTGAGATTCTGTCTCACTCCAGAAAGAAGTGCTGTTACCAATAATTTAACTAATAAATAATGCTGGTGGAGTTTTGGGGAAAAATAAATCCTTCTCTGTTGTTAATGGGAATGTAGATTGTTGCAACCATGGTGGAAATCAGTGTGGAGATTCCTCACAAAACTAGAATCAGAGATTTCATTTGACCAAGCTCTTCCCCTTCTGGATATCTCCCACGAACTAAAAGATCATATCACAGCAGTAATATGTGCACCCATTTTAGAGCTGCACAGTTTGAAATAGCTAAATCTCGGAAATGGCCCAAATGCCCATCAAAAAATGGATAAAAAAGATGTTGTTTAAAAAATATAGTGGAGCACTACTCAGTCATAAAGAAGGATAAACCAGAAATTTGTAGGTAAATGGATGTACCTTGAGACTATACTCTTAAGTGAAATATGTTGAACACATATGTGTAAATATAACATTGTCTTTCTGGTGTGAGACATTAAAAGTGTAATTGAGGACCAAAATGTATAATAGATATTGTGAAATAGGAAGAAATTATTCAGAATAATGCTGAGTGTCAAACATTTCTCTAATAAAGTATTTTACGCAAAACAAAAGCTATAGTTTTCTTAGGAGATGAATTGAGAGAGATTAGCAAGTGAAAATATATACTCTTAAGATCATAATACGCTGTGTACTTACTGTTATTTTGTTATGAAATTTTATTTTTTTCATAGAAATGTTTTTAATATCTTCTTTATTAATATCTACTTGTATTATAAATATAATATAAGTTGCTAGATCATATGATAAGTGTACGTTTCACCTTCTATGAAACTGTTAACAGTTCTCTGCAATAATTTTGCTGTTCTGTCTTCTGACCTCTAGGCCTGTTACTCCATGCCTTTGCCAGGACTTTTTGATTTAATTTTAGTGGGTATAGAGAGACTTATCATTCTTTTTCCAGTTTTCTTTTTGTAGTGACTAGTGATATCAGGTATCTTGTCCAGCACTTACAGACTATTTACACATCTTCTTTTGTCAAGTTTTTGTTCCAATCTTTTGCCCATTTAAAAATTAGGTGGTTCATCTTATTATTGAGTTAGAAAACTTCGTTTGTTTCTTATTCTTTATTTTATGTACGTGTTCTTGATCAAATATAGCAGTAATTGTCTTGATTCCTCATAGAATTGGGGAGATGGGCTGGAGAGAGGGAAAACGCTTTGGAAACAGGAAAGCATAATTCAAATGTTACTCATCAAGGGTATGAAGCCTTTTTCTTGTGGTCACAAAATTTGGCCTTTTCCTGCCTTTACCAGACCCAGGATGGATGAGCTGCTCTCTGGTCTGTGTCAGCTGCTGTTAGCTAATCAGAGGCCTTTCGTCTCTTCTTGCCACATCATCCTCCTTCGTGACACACAGTGACCACAGTGTATGTTTTCCGCTGTGACACTGGCCAGGGAAGCCAAGGGCTACCGAGAAGTGGATTTCCTTGATTTTGTAATCATCATATGCTTCACTAGTCTACCTACTGCATCTTCTGTTAACATGAATTATAGTTCCTTGGAGACTACTTCCATGAAACTGATTTTTAACACATTTTAATGTTTGCTTGTCCCTTTATTTTAAAAGCAGTTGAGAAAATTTGGAAACACAGAAGCAGAAGGAAAAACAATATCACTGTCTTCAGTTCCCCTTTGTCTTTTTTTTTCATAAATAACAATTTCTGGGTCTTTTCAAGTTTCTTTTCTGCCCCGATCTGTGTTTTATCTTTTCAGTATTTGGATTTCGTTAGCAAATCCTCAGAGAGCTGACTGCAGAAGCAAGGACAAAACCTTAGGGACATGTGGAGTGCAGAGTGCTGGACTTGTGTTTACAACCCAGACTCCAATAAGACTTTCTAGAGCTGGCTTTAGAAGAGAGAGCTACTATGTCCAGATGGTGGAGTATTTTGGGCTCATACTCATCCTTTTGCTAATTTCTTTACTTGGTTTTCATTTTTCACTCCAGACAACTGGTGGAAAGCTACATTCTAGTGCATGTGAGAGACTGGTGAGCATGCTCAGTGTGTGCACTGTAAATATTTTGTTAAAACATTCTTTATGATGCAAAATTTCTACTCTTAATTTCAAAGTCATCCAGCGCTGGTCTCAAACTCAGCTTTGTCTCATTTTGTTTCCACTATGTTCTTTTGTTTTCTTCAGAATAATGGCACATTTCACTCAATATGAAAAAAACAAATGTTATGAATGCCTTAATGTTACTTCCTTTAGATACCTAGAAGTCACCTGCTTCTCTTAGATCCTGAACCTCTCTTGGGCTCAGATGTCCCTCATTTTACTTGGCTCAAGGTTCTGTCTCCTAACCAGTCTCTGGCTCAGCCCTTCTCTGCTTAGACTTATCTTTCACATTGCTGTGAAAGGGACCATCATAGAGGAAAATCTCCAAGCAGAGCTCCCTGCCTGGAGAACCTCGGCACTGAGCTGCTATGCGGCATCTGTGGTGTGCGTTCAGAAAGTTCTGAGCCGGCTCCTCAGCCTCACTTCTGAGCAGCCCCCTCCTGAGCCTCAGCCAGACATGCTCTGAACCATTTGCCATCTTTCTTTCTGGCCCTGGAACTTTGCCCTTGCCACTTTGTCTGCCTAACATGCTCTCCTTCTCTGCCAGTCTCTGGAGACCATTTGTACCATGAGAGCAGGAGCCATGGTGGACCGGCTTCCTGTTGTACCAAGCTTGGTACTTGGCATGTTCCAGTTAGACCCTCTGGATGAACAAACTGATGTCCTCTTTCAGTCGTGGTGGGCTCTGCTGCCAATGATCCTAAGTGCTCTCCTCTCCAGGTGGAGGGTGTCCTGTACCTCTTTGCCCACAAGAGACTTATGGGTGAGTGTGTTCACTTGGCTGTCAGGGGCTAGAGTTTCTCTCTTCTCTCTACTTCCCTGTCTGCTGGGCCCTGGAGAGCTGGCTGTGAGCCCAGGTCTCTCCTGGTTCCTGTCACCTCTCATTGAACTGACTTCCTGGTTAATGACTCATCTCCACTTGGCTGGGGCAGGTTGTCAGAGGTTTTCAAGGTAATATGAGAATTGGAAAAACACAGAAAAATGGAACAAGATCATTATTAACCTCACCTTTCAAAAACAATCACTGTTATATATTTTTGGTCCTTTGTGTGACCTATTACTGCCATTTTAAGAGGCATCCGCAAGTCAGGGTTATGTTTTCTAGATTTTACATTTTTAGATGAAAACTGATCTTCACGCAGGTACTTTTCCCAAATATAATTATGAGAAAATAGTTTAAAGGTGAGGTTTGGAAAGTGCAAAAGCTCATTTTTACACTAGATTTGAGCCCATAGCTAGTGTCTTAGTTACTTTTCTTTCACTGCTGAGACAAAGTACCTGTCATCCAAAGTTAAAGGGGGAAGATCTGTTCAAGTCATAGTTTAGAGAGGTTTCAATTCCTAGTTGGCTGGCTCCGAGGTGGGGTGGTATGGCAGACAGGGATCACAGGGGAGGAACACTTCACAGCTGGCAGAAGGTAGCCAAGCAGGCAAGGGAGCTTAATAGTGTCTTTCTGCTCCTTTTATCTTATTAAGGCTACCTACAGTAGTACCACTCGTACCCTTAATCTTGTCAAGTGCCCTTGACCCTAGCAAAGCATCATGATTCAATCCCAGAGTCAAACACTTTAAATCCAGCTGTCTCTGAAAAAACACCACCCATGGACTATGTGAGGCTTCAGGGGGACAGTCTAGAAATAAACCAGAACATTCCTTCCCTCACCCTCCAAAACTCATGCACATTCCTTTATGAAAAAGACATTTAGTCCATCTGCAAGAGTTTCCAAAGTCCTAAAAGTTGCAGTACTGCTGAAAAGCCCAAGTCCAAAGTCTGCTCTGAGATTTAAAGCAAACTCTTAGCTGCAAGCCCCTGCATGTATGACAAGAAAGTGAAACACTTCCAGTATTCAATGGCACAAGGTGGACATTTCCACTCCAAAGATTATAGAGAGGGGGAGATGAAGGAATGGGACCAAAGTAAGACTAAAATCAAGCAAGGAAAACATTAAATCCTACAGTTTCACTTCCAGCATCCCTGGCAACCTTGGCAAAGTTGTGAACTCCAAAGGGCTTGGGTAACTCCACCCTGTGGTAGTTCTGGTGGTTGTAGTTTCCACAGCTTCTTTGGCTAGCTTTGGCCACTCCTTGCAGTTTTCCTTGGATAATTCGCTTTGCTGACTTCTCCAGACTTCTGGGGACCCATTGCCCCTTTGACATATGCACAGCTTCACACACTGCCCTCTAAGGGACACACTGCTTGGCTTCTCAGGACTCCTGAAGTCTGAGTGGAAGCCTTCCTGACACCACAACCTTTGCATTTGGCATGCATGAAAACCAGCACCATGTGTCTGACAAGATTAAGGGTACGAGTGGTACTACTGTAGGTAGCCTTTCCTTTATCTTGACTGTAGGGGTCTAGGGCTTGTAAACCACAACCTAAGAGCAACTTCTCTAGGACGCCACCATGTGGAATATGGTGCTTGGTGGCTGTCTTCTCAGAGAAAAGTCAGTTTTCCACTTTGGGGCTGCAAAGGGTGGAGTCCTGCTGCTTCCTGTGATGCCCTCAGGCCATCTTTTCTATTCTCCTGTTCCTTCTTAGGAATCATAATCTCTTCTGTTCTATCCTTGCAGTCCACTGTTTTACTCAAAACTCAAAACATTTTAAATCATTCTTCCAGGCTTTCTGCTTTTGATTCTCAATATAAATCTTTGAGCCCCCAACAGTAATCATAGCAGTGCCTCAACATTAGACTGCCTTTAAATGTCTTCTGCCAGATTAATTAGCTCACTGCCCTATGTTCAGTTTCAGGAAACATCCCTGGACATGAGCAAAATGTAGACAAACTTTCTGCTAAGTTGGAACATGAAATGCTTGGAGTCCAGTAGCCCGTGCAGCTCTTCCCAGCAGAAATCTGATCTCCTGGTCTTTACTGGCAGAATTTCTGTAAATGTTCTTGACTTCTGAACTCTGATCAGATCTCCCATTAAGTGTAGTCTAAGACATTCAGCTCTACTTTTTCTGCTAGAGTTTCTGAATCTTTTCTTCACTCTTCCCCTTCCCACAAGCCAGCGCCAAAGGCTCCTAAAGCACACGGTCAAGAACAGTCACAGTAATGACCTCACTTCTCTGGTACCAAATACTGTCTCAGTTATTTTTCTCTGATTGCTGAGACAAAACACCTGACACTCAGGGTTAAAGGGGAAAAGGTTTATTTAGCTCACAGTTTGTAGCATCCACAGTCAACTGGCCCTAATATGGAATGGCATAGCAGATAAATGTCTCAGAGAAGAAAGTTCAGGGTAGATTGAAGGTAGCAAAGCAAAATGGGGTCACCAAAGCTCTTTTTAGTCCGTATATCTTATCCAGGTTACTTACAGCAGGTAGCACTCACATTGTTAATCCTAGTGCCCTTGATCCTAGCATTGTACCATGAATCAATCCCAGAATCACACATTCTAAATCCAGTCACCTCTGAAAAAGCCTCACCTATGACCACATGAAGCTTTTGGGGGATGTTGAGACACACACTATAACAACAAGATACTTTGCAGAGATCAGATGACGTAAAGGTTAAGGAAAGAAGGAGGCTCATGCTTGGAGAAAGGCCAAACAATGACAGGTAATAGGTGAATCAGCAGAAAAGCAGCCCTAGGTGCCCTTCACACCGCATGTGCTCCATGCAGGCCCAAGGGAAAAGCACCCAGAGCTGACTGCTGAAAGTTCTCCCCTCCTGACAGGAGGAGGGGAGAAGCTTTTGCAGCTTGTGCATGAAGTAGATCTGGCCGACACCCTGGTGTGATGAAATAGTAACCTCTAGAAACTTTTACACTTCCCACCAGCATTTTATACTGCTGTCACTGGGTTAGGGATTGGTGATTTCTCATCCTGCTGCCTGCTTTAGGCTTACCTTCCTAGGGCACAGACTTTCTACCTCTGGAGTTGAAGGCTGGATTTGTTCTCTGTGCTCAGTTGATGAATGAGTACTGAGTATGAATCATGTCTACCCATGTCTTTAGTGTCCAGAACTAAAGCTCCGTCTTCCCATATCTCTCTCTCTCTCCTGACATGGAGTGAAAGGCAAGCTTTGTAAGTACCTGCATCAGCATCTAGTCACAGCCTGATAGAGTTCCCTGATTTCTGGTGGGGCCCATGGTGGCCTCACGGATGAAGAAGAACATTACTGGGTCCATTGGTGTAGGAAGTAATTCTGTAATTCTGTGTCTGCTGTTACAGGCAGCCACATACAAGACAGATGGATTACGGAAAGTGGAACAGATGGCTGGGCCTCCTTCCAGATGACTCTAAGCATGTGTGAAGTTTACAACCTGTGAGCAGAAACCAGAAGGAGATTAGAAGGAAGCTGGTCCTGTCTCATGAAGAATGGTGTGGCCACGGTCTGTGAAAAGCTCTGTGCTGTCTTCAGAGTGGGGCGACCAGGGGGTGTAATCCATGCACTGGAGGTTTAGAGATGAAGATTCATCCTTCAAGAAGAGGAGACTGATAGCTAAATTGGTTAGGACTTCCATCAAATGTGGGGGATCATAGGACAGCAGCCCCAGTGAGTGAACTGTAGCTCTTTGGAAAAATGAGACAAACATCTCTACATAAGACAAGAATGTTTTCATAGCTAGCACAACATGCTGGGACTGCTTGTTGTTCATTCATTTAACATATATCATTGAGCACCCACTCAGATAGACAAGGCCCTTGTGCATTTATGGCTTATATTCTCATAGCAAACATATGGAACAGATGCATAAACTAAATGAAGCATGTTACATGAGAGAGGGCAGCGGGTCTGTAACCTGAGATAAATTCTTTGCAGGGGTCTGTACTCAGAAGAAGCCAGGCATGAGAAGGTCTGAGGAGGCATCTCAGCAGGAACAAAGGACCCAAAGAGTTTGAAGCACCTAAGAAGAAGATTCTGTGTGCAAAGCTATCACTTAGTGCTAGGCAGAGAGTTGAGGGACTGAGGTTTGAGGGGTAGATAGGGCCTTGCAAGTTAGGGCAAGGGATTTGCATTTTATTTCAACTGAGATGTAACCATTGCAGAATTTAAACTGGGAAGTTATGGGATTTACACTGAAGGGGAACTACTTTACTCTGGGCAGGGTGGATACCAGGAACTCACTTGTATCCACAGGAGAAAAAGGGTGACATGGAGCTGGTGGCAGCAAAGGACAAGGAGGGAAGTGGGTATATTTTGGTTAAATATTAGAGGTGCGTCAATAAGACTCATTAATGGGTTGAGCAAGGATGGAGGGGAGATCAGGGAGAAACCAAGTTTGAGTAACATGAAAGCAGCAGTTTGGCTTTGGCCATTCTGCTGAAGAGACACCAAGAGTCTGTATCAAGTTGGCAGTTAGGTAAACAAGTCTAGGTCACATGCATGAGATGAGGCTGAAGGGGCAAATGTGTAGGTACTAGTTGGCAGACTGCAAGGGATCCCCTAAGTATGTAGGTACCTGGGCATCAACTGAAGCAGCATGACCACGACCAAACCCTCCCTGCTGGTGGGCACTGGAGGGGGCAAAGGGGAGTTTTCAGGCTGACAGTCTTTCATAGCCATGTCTAGGTGGTACTGGATCTCTCTCCCTGCCTTCCTCATTCCTTTCTTCTTGTCTCCACTCTTGCAATTCTGGGAGCCCCCGCTGTGTCCACGATCTGTCAGGTGGCCCCACTGTAGGACTGCCAGGCTCTCACTGGACCGCACAGCCTTGTTTACATGTTGCCTCCTTGGGTACCATACCTCGCATTTGCCCTCTGTCTTTCTTGGCTCCCTGAGTAAAAAGCTTACATCACACAGCATCCTTTTCATCTCCTTTGAGGTCCTTCATCTTAATAAATGAAATATTTTAGATTTCTGAAATTTTATTTTGAAGATAAGAAGTGGAAGGCCAGAGAAGAGACATGACTTGGCTAGGGTTACAGAACAGATCAGCACTTGTGAGTTCCTAGAGGCCAAGGGTCAACAGTGTTCTTGATCTTTATGCAGAGATGTGAGATCCAACAGTAAAAGTGGTCTCTTAAAATAAAAATGATATATTGCTTTTTTTTGTGGTACTGAAGATCCAACTCAGGACCTTGTGCTTGCCATGCAGGAATGGTAGCTTTGAGCTACATACCTGGCCATATAGCTTTTATTTTATTTTTTTTATAAACAGAGTGTATCGTTTAATTGTAGGAATACATTATGATCACATTCCACATTGGCAGTTTGTACTTGTACATAACACATCTTGGTTCTTATTTTTTCCCATTCCCCTGCCCTCCTCTTAACCCCCTTACCCTCCATATACATAATATTTGTTTTCATTTTTTCCTTTTTACTATCATTTTTTCTTTCCTTCTTTGCTTTCCCCTGTCCCTACCCCTTTACCCTTTCCTTTTGAACATTTAAAAAAGCTTTTTATTCTGTATGAATTGTAGGCTCAGAGGCAGGGGCAAAGCAATGTATAGGGAAGTCAAAAGCACCTTTCCCCCAGCTACTTCCAGTGTTAGCTTCTTACACAGCACAGCATGATCTCAAAACTGAGAGAATGACTCTGAGCCTGTTCGGATTTCACCAATGATATATGGTGTGACATACACATGTAAAGGTAGCTCTATGCAAATTTAGTCCATGGGTGGCTTCATATAAACACCATAATCAAAACATTTAACTATACCATTGCCATAAGTGCCCCTCTTGCTATCATTTAAGGCCCTGCCTACCTTAATCCCCTTTTCCAGCCCTTCATCCTGCTGCATCCACTGTCTCTAACCCCTCACAGCTGTGAATCCATTGTATATCTCTGTAGTTATTATTTAACCAGTGCTATATCAGTGGAATGGTAAACTATGTATCCCTTTGGAAGTGTTTTCCCTATTTAGCACCATTTCCTTGAGTTTCATCACATTTGTGTGGTAGTTGCTTTATTGTTGTTAAGTAGCATTCAGTGTTATGAATATACCGGGTTTTAAAAAAAATCAGTTTGTTTAATCATCCACCCACTGCAAGTCATTTAGATAGTTTCCAGTTTTGGGTTATTATCAGTATAGTGGCAATAGAGCATTTATGTGAATGCTGTTTTTATGAATATATATCTACATATCCACTGATACTACAGTGTCTTGATTCTTGTTACTTAAAAGTCTTGCTACAATGGTGTTTCCTTTTGTTTTCTTTTTCTTTTTGAAAATTGTTTTTAGCATTTTAAGTCCTTTTCATATAAATTTTAGCATAAACTTGTTTATGTTTACCCAAATCAGGAGATTTCAGCAGGAATTGTGTTATGCTGATGTATCAGTTTAGAAAGCACTGCCATCTGTATTTAGGTGAGTTTTTAAGTATTTACACCCTTGATCTTTCATCATGAATGTTTTCTTTGTTTTGTTAGATTTATAGTTATGTGTTCTTAGGGAGCAATTGCACATTGCCTTGTGCTTTTTATCCCATTAGTTCATCAATATTTAGAAATGCAATAGGTTTTAGTGTATTGGTCTTTACACTCATATCCTGCAATCTTTTTGATTTCATTAATTAATCTGCTTGCTTTTAGAGGTTTTTGTTTTTATTGACTCTTGCTGTCTACAAATATTTTACTTTTTCTTTTCCAAATAAGTCTTTTCCTTATTTTTCTTTCTTTGTAGAAGGGGCTAGAACTTCTAGTACTATGCTGAATAGCATTGAAGAGTTCTTGCCACATTTCTTATGTCAGAAAATATTCAGCTTTCCACCATTGATCTTTTTTTAGAAAAATAAATTGAGTTTATTGGTACATTTTAAGCATACATTATGATCATATTCCTCATTGGCAATTTGTATCTGTACATAATATATCTTTATTTTTATTTTTTCCATTCCCTGCCCTCCCTTCAACCCCTGCCTCCTTTTATATACATAAGTTTTATTTCTGTTTTTCCCTTTTTACCATCAATTTTTTTCTTTCCCTTCTTTGCTTTTCCCATCACCACCCAGTTCCTCTTCCCCTTTGAACATTTTCTATTTCACAATACCTATCACGCATTTCAGGCCTCATTTACACTTTCAGTTTCTCACACTAGAGAGATGATACAGTATTTATGTGTATCCTATTTATTTCACTTATGAGTATGGACTCAAAGTGCATCCATTTAACTATAAATTCCACCATTGATCTCTATTTAAAAAATTTCTTGAGTCATAGTTTTTTGATTTGTTTTGGGTGAGAAGTGGGGCATGAGATAGGTGACTCCTTTTCGTATTTGCAAGCTGGAGGCCGTGTGTATGTAGTGTGTGTGTGTGTGTGTGCGCGCCTGTATGTATGTGTACGTGTATATGTGTGTGTGTGTGTGTATGTGTGCACATGGTACTTATTTCCTCCTTTGCTGGGAAAATCTGACATAAAATTTGAGAGTCATGTGTGAAGTAGAAGTAGATTAGCCAAATTTGATGTATGAATACATAGATACTTGGGTCATTACCCAGTACTGTGTTATTCATTTTGTTATGCAAATTGTCCAGCTTTGGTCACTGATAGCTCTTTCTGTTGGCTTCCTTGCTTTTTGGACACATTCTCATGGTTGCTCCACCCTCTTTTGGTATTCTTTTACTTCCTGGCACTGCAGGATGTTCTAGATTTATCTTGTCTATTTCTTGCTATAAGCCTAGAATAAGCCAGTTCTCTAAGGAGAGAATTTTATCTTTCTCTTCTTGGAGGATGGTATCAGAAACTCAGATTGTCTCCTGGGCATCCATGTCATTGGTTCTAGGGAATTCTAAACTGACTGATAAAAAGTCTATATGTTTATCAACCCATAAATGTACCATCTATATCTAATGAAGCCAAACATGAGTTTGTACTGTGTCCAGCTCTGGTGCTTTGCCATATGAATAACTAGCTTTTCCTCCTTGAGCTTCGTCCTAGCTGCTCTTATTAGTGAGAAACCTGCTTCCTACCACTCACTGTCTGTTTTCTCAATTGCGCAATTCTGGTGTACACCATGTTTTCAAAACCATAGTCTGTATCCATGGGAAAGAACCTCACCAGCTAGAATACAGTGGTTATGGCAGTTCCTCCTGTCTTTAGTCTCAGAGTTGACTCATTGCCAAGGTAACTTGATGTCAGCTCTTTTCTTTCTCCTTTCCTTCAGGGAAACTGTTCTGTACACTTTCAGTATAGTTAGATTTGTTTGTTACAATCTGTATTCCAACCTAGGACCTTAAAACTAAAATAAATAAAATCAATTTAAATAACTGAGACAGTCTCATGATCTACAAACACCAAAATATACAAAAGAATATGGTTTTTAATCTTGGTAACACAATAAAAAATTTTAAGCATATATTTTTAATGTTTGCTTATTTTAAAATTTGTGTATGTGTTTTACTCTTCGAATAGTCGGTATAATTAGAAATTCAAATAACTACTCTCTGTCTACTTCTATGATTGTACACTTCTTTTATTTTTTTTTTAATTTTTTTTTTTTTAGACAGGGTTTCCCTTTGTAGTTCAGGCTGGTCCTGAACTCAGCCTGGAGCTCAGCAATCCTCCTGCCTCTGCCTCCCGAGTGCTGGGATTACAGGTGTGAGCCACTATGCCCAGCACTGTGGTACGGGATACTGATTGCTGGTGGAGGTGAGTCACCACGCCTGGCTTTGTTGTGTGTGGTTACCAGGGATTGAACCTGGGACCTTGTGCTTGCAAGGCAGGCTCTGGAAGCACTGAGCTAATTCCCCAGTGCAATAGCACACTTTTTTTTAAAGGACAAATGCTACACCTCCCTTTAACTTCCAAGCACTCATCTAAAGTGAATTTGAAACTTAAGATGCATTTTTCCAACAGAAACAATGTAATAAGATGATTATTTTCCCAGTCTCATCCATGAAAACTCGTACGCACCTTCTTTCACTCTCAGCAACAAACATTGACATTTTATTTATCTCAACTCCACTGACAAGTTAATTTCTCCAGAGGAAAAAATCCAAATCCACCTGAGCATGTTAAGTTGCCTTCCCACAGGGACTGGCTATTCTAGAGGGGGCAGCAGGACACGAGAAGGAACTGGGTGTGAGTGGAGGACAAGTTGAATCTTCCTTCAGGTTACCATAAACATGACAGTTCAGGAATGTAGGTAAAACAAGAATGTTTTCAGCCAAGCAAAAGTAAAAGATATTAATTGCTGCAAGATCTACAAGGAAGGGAACTCTGCTTGAGTATCATCCACATGATCTTTGAGAGATGATGCAAAGTTTCTGTGTCTTGCTCTACTGTAATCACTAGCCCCACATGGCTGCTGAGTGCTTGAGATGTGGCCAGTGAGACTGAGGAAATGAAACATTATTTTTAGTCAAACTTTAATTAATTAATTAGTTTTTAAAATTCATGTCTTTATTGGTACATTATGAATACACATCATCATCACATTCAACATTGAGTTTGTACCAGAATATGACACAACTTGATAAACTTTATTTAATTTATATTTAAATAACTACATCTAGCTTGTGGCTAGTAGGTAGTACAGTTTTAAATTATACACTTAGGTAGAAGGACAATGACCTCCAATGACTATCAGAGATATAAGAAAAACTGTTGAACAAAAATAAAAAAGTGCTAAATATGTGGGTAACTGTGAATGCATATGCATGCTATGAAATAATATCTTGTAGGTTTGAAAGTAAAGGGAAAGAAAATGTAGGATATTGGACACATATAAGTTGGGATAGAGTTGAGGTAAATGAAAGTGTTCTGTGGTTTTTGAATTGGCTGAAAGGAAGACAATACTATTCATTAGAATCAGTTTTTGTGAGTTAATGGCTCTTGGAGTATTTCTAGGATAAATGCTAAAAAAAAAAAAAGAAAGAAAAAGAAGTGGATATATTTTTGAGACCTAAATAAAAGCCACTCTTGAATAAACAAACTCTTACATTTTTTGCTGAGATATGTGGAGTATAAAATGGGAGTAAAAATCAAATCTCTTAGAATTAGTGAAAGAAATCTAGTACTGAGAGATTGATGTGATTGATTTGTGCACATCAAAGGGCGCCTGGGAAGATGTTGCATCATGGCCTAATTGATAGTGTTTCTCTTTCTTACTCATACATAAAATATTGCTGCATCTTACAATCTATAGAATCTGAGAGTTGATGTAAATGGTTTATATTATAAAGCTGAAGAAGCAGAGGACAAGCTTTGAAAAAGATATATCTAAATCATAAAGATAGAGAAAACTGAAAGAAAAGGGCTGGGAAAAAGTGTACCACACGAAGCTGGGTGTAGGTGGTGAAAGCCTTTAATCCCAGTTACTCAGCTGAGGCAGGAAGATGGAAACCAATCAGGCAACTTAGCAAGACCTTGTCTTGAAAAAAAAAAAAAAACCTGAGGATATAGCTCAGTAGCCAAACATATGTGTAGCATGTGTGAGGCCTTGGATTTAATCCCCATTATCATGAAACAAAAACAACAAAACAAAATAAGACAACCCCTCAAATATACCGTACAAAATGAATAAAAAATGCTGTCACATTTGATGAAGAAGATTTGAAGACAGTAATCAGTGCTAGAGATAAGTGGGCTTTTCCTTAAAGATAAAAGGTTCAGTTCCCTGGGGAGTTATAACAATTCTTTATTTATATGCAATCTAAAAACATGACTTCTCAATGTAAAATTATAAAATTGAGAACAAAACAACAAGGCTGCATGATGTGCGGGATCTTAATGTGTCTCTTCTGTAATCAACAGAATGAGATGATGATGACAGTGAGTATAGAGTATTTGACCAATATGATCAAGGCATCTGGCCTGATGACCACATACAGGACATCATACCCAGCAACTATGCAGTACATGTCAAACATTTATGTACAGAAACAATAGAGCACATGATATTGAAATGAGCAGATTGGCATTCAAAAGATGTTAACATCAGTACCAATGGCAGAGGGTGCAATCATTTCTTTACTGACTTCACAAAGCTTCTTCCTGTAACAGTGAAGCCACACAGTCTCTTCTAGTTCCCTATTCTGTGTCTGGCAGTGAGCACTGACCTGTTCGCTCTCCAGGAGCCTGACCTCTTAAACGTCATTAGTCTTCTGTCTCATCCCCGAGGTGGGCCTCCGGACTTGTTTACAGGCCTGGCAGATGCTGAGTAAATGCTTATCTGGAGCGTCCAGTGGCTACCACTTGACCCAGATTTCTTATCATACTCCTCCCCCTAATGGGGCTCATGGTATCTGTGTAGGACTGTCCTATCTTCCTCCACTAAGTACTCTTTGAGACAATGCCCTGGCATAGTCCTTTGGACAGTATGTTGTGAATACCAGACTGGATGTATCCCTTGTGCACTTGTTGCTCAATCAGTTCCCCCAGCGCTGTCCAGCCCCTTGAGCATGACCAGTTGTAGCACAGAGAAATAGCTTTGCTGCCTCCATTACTATTCATTTGTTAGAAAATCATGAGAAATGACAGCATCCTATGGTCATACAGTACAGGAAGCAGAAACTGAACTGATTATCCAGTACTGCTCTAATTCTTTGACTGTCCGACTCTAGGCTGCATCCTGGATCTATGTGCAGGTGGGTTTCCTATTATTCCCTTTCCAGAGGCCAGACTGTAGGACCAGCTGCACAAGTGAGTGTTAGGATGCAGAACACAGTCCTTCTGAGGACGACTACCCACACTTATGCAGAACATCCTAGAAACCAGATCCGAGGTTGATCTGGGTTCTTCTTAAGGAGAGTGGTGGCAGGAGGAGAACATGTCTTTCTTCCAGGATGCCTGACCAGAAATGGAGTGGAAGGGGCAGACACAGCCCTCAGACGTTCTCCCTAGTATGTGCTGAGCTTCAGACCTGGGCAAAAAAGCAGTATGGCAAAGGCAAGGAACACTTTTCTCCTCCATTTACATAAGAACTAAGAAGTTCCACCAGACCCCGGGCTTGTGAAGGACAGATGCTCGTTCACAGTGAACACAGAACAGTGAAAATATAGCACTTGAACCATTCACCATCAGCCCTGTTGAGTGCTGGATCTGTTCTTTGTCCTCGTCACTGTACAGAATGCCAAGAACGTCTCAAATTGGGGTCTGCAGTTATGCAGAAATGGGTTCTTATTCATGCTGTCTCATTTATTAGTGTGGGGCCAATAGCATCTTTCCATATAATTCCGAACCTTGAGTTTGCATGAAATGAGGGCTATAATTGGACCAACCAAACAGGGTTTCTCTTAGAATTAAAGTTTTAAAATTAGCATTATTTAACAAGGTGCCTAGATTATTGAGAAAATAAAAATTATTTATAGACAACAGCAAATAGGTGGTTCCCTAAGGTGTGAGTTTCCATATAGAGACTAAGTCAGGCCAGTTTTGCTTAAAATGGACTCACTCAGGAGCACAGGCCCTTGTTGGTGGAGAACAGGAGACCCCAGGCCAGGGCCAGTGGCTCAGAAATGAGTGGATGAAATGTCAAATATGATAATGGATAATATATCACTATGTGATGTTGGAACAGCAGTATCCATGTTAAGTAATTAGGAGGAAGAGAGTCATTCTCACGTCTCCTCCAGGAATAGGCACAAGATCTCCACCTGGTTCCTCATTGGACTGTCCTCCTGGTCTTCCTGCTCTCCTGAGAATGTGAGGATTCTCCTGCCAAACCAGCTCTCCTGCCTTCTTTACATCGCATGGAGTCCTCTCTTCCTGCTGAGCTGCTCAGTACTGAACAGTCAGCCCTGCTTGCAGGGATTGACATCCCTGTCCCATCACCCTACAGCACTGTAGCCTCTGGGGATAGGTTCCTGTCTGACATGCTTGTCATCTTCCACTTCCCAAGCAGTGCCCCAAGTATCTGGTTCTTAATGCTCATGGGAGGGATGGGCGACCCCAGGTGAGATTCTAAGTGCTCTGCAATGATTTAGAGTCAGAGGAGATCTAAATCATAAAGACAGAGAAAACTGAAAGAAAAGGAGGGACAAGGGTGCAAGATGAGCTCAGAGCAGGCTTCCGCCTGTCCAGAGGGGGATGGGAATGCACAACTGAAAAGTGGTTCAGTGGAAGAAGGTCTTGTGCCCAGAAAAATTGCAGGTTTCTCATCAGCACCGTCAAGGGTCTGACAAACCTGGAAACTTGTCCCACCGTCTCAGCCCTGGTTTATCCCAGGGCCTCTGCAGAGGCTCTTCTTGGTCCCACCCTAGTCTGGGTTCACCGGCAAGTGCAGCTTGACAAGGAGCCACTGAACTCCAGTGACTGAGCTTTTTAGTTTCTCACTCTGCCTTGCACTGTCACCTGAAGATTGTGGCTGGTGCTGAGGCTGTGTTTTCTGATCAGCTCCAGGAGCCATTGGTGTTGTTGGCCTGAGGACAGCTCTGGGAGTGGCATGGCCTAACGCACTGGTCATCACACCTGGCTGTCCACTGGGAATTACCTGTGGATGATATCTGAAAACCACGAGTGCCTGGGCCTTTTAACCCTGAGATTCTGACTCAGCTAGTCCAAGGTGAGAGCAGAACATGCTTCCTAGTTCTAAAATGACACACTTCTAGCATTATTATTCCACTGCTTTGTGTCTTAAGTATTTCTTCAATTTCTTTTCTGCTGTGCTCTGTTTCCCTCTGCTCACAGCTGCACATAGGCCTTCATCATGCTGCCCAGGCTAAGGCATATCTCCTTAAGTGGTGTTTTGGGTCAGTAGCTCAACCCCAAATCTTTCTCAAGGCCACTGTAAAGGTGATTTTAAGATGCTGGAGCTTTCTGTAGGGAAGAGATTCCCATTTGATGCAGCAGCAGATCAGAAAGAGCAGAAACAGTAGCAGCAGCAGTCACTCAAAACAGCAATAGCAACTGAAGAATCAAAAATATCAGCAACAGAGCAACAGCAGCAGCAGCAAAATAGGCAGCATCCCTAGCAGAGACAACAGGAAAAAAGCAATAGTTCTCAAAGCACTCCTTATGTATCTTGTCTCCTTTGGGCTCAGTACTATTTGACCTGTGAGACAGTGAGGCTGTCCCCACACTCTCCTGGGCAGGGCTGGGACTCAGGCTGGGGTCCTCTAACTGTCCTACACAAAAGTGACTGATGGAATCTAACCCTGAGCTCCAGGGTAACTTTAGATGCCTTCTCCTCTCTGTCCTGGTCTTCAATCTGGACAGCGACATTAACAATTTCTCCCTGGGGTTGTTGTAAAGTGCACGCTTGATGGTGTATGAGGGAGCTTCTGACTCCCAGAAGCCGTGCACAGTTAGTGGTGTGAGTGTCCCTAGGGCTGTCCCTTGCTGGCTATACTCCTGTTATTCCTAACCACAAGGCTAGGGTTTCCAGGTTTGTCAGACCCTTGATGGTGCTCAGATGAAAAACCTGCAGTTTTTCTGGGCACAAGATCTTCTTCCACTGAGCCACTTTTCAGATGTGCATTCCCATCCCCCTCTGGACAGGCGGAAGCCTGCTCTGAGCTCATCTTGCACCCTTGTCCCTCCTGGTTGGCCACTCCATCAGTCCACTGTGTCCTGCAGCCCTGCTGAGTGTGCAGGAGTCTAGAGGTGAGTCTTGTGACCAGGGTAGGGGTGCTGACCAAGGCCACATTCAGAGAGAATGACCTTGACATATGCCATAGAGACTTAGGATTCTTAGAGGTTATTGGGAATCAATTTTCTTCTCTTTCTGTCCTAATATTAGAAGCATATTAAAATTAACAAAAATATTTCTTCACTTAACTTTGGAATGCTGGGTCAGGCTGATAGAGCTCTTGGAATATAGTATATAATAAGGCAGCTTTATTTTGTGTTGTATCTACTTCAAATTTTTTTAATTGAAATCTTTATTGGTACATTACATATACACATCATGATTGCACTCAACAATGAGAATTTGTACCAGCATATGACACAATTTAATTCTCATTTTTTCCCATAGCCCTACCCATCCTATACTTAAATTTTTGAAAAGTAGCTTTGAGGTGTAACTTACATGCAAAAAATGCACCATTTTGATGTATAATTTGATGAGTTTTGACAAATGTTTGAGTTCAGTGTAACCCATGCTCCCACCACGATCAGAACATGCCTCTCCTCAGAAAGCTCCCGCTTGCCCTTTGCAGCAGTCTCCTTTCTCCCTTGTTCCAGAAAAGCAGGGCTCCGATTGCCATCACTAATGATTACTTTTGCTTCTTTGAATTTTCACAGAAGTGAGTTTGTATAGTAGGGAGTCTTTTGTATCTGGTTTCTTTCCCTTCGCACAGTGTTTTGCTATTTATCCATGTTCTCATGCACATTGGTACTTTATTCCCTCTCACTGCTGAATATTACTTATTGTATAAATATGTGACCTTGTGTTTATCCAGTTTTTGGACATTTTGAAACTATCTGAGTTATTAATAGTGTTTGGACCATGATGAATTCATACATTATGTATAGCAAGCATATACTTAAACACAAAAAGGAAAAATAATATGATTAGGCTTTAGTCACCATTTTGCCTTTTGCTTTCCATTTTTGTTCTTTTCTAACTTCTTTTAGGTAAACCTAAAATTTGCTTATGTTTTACTCTATGGTATCTTCTCTAATATCTTTTTTACTAGGTTTCTTTTGTTATTTTAAGTAGTATTTTATACATTTTTAAATTAAATCTGTATAGCCTTTCTGTTCTTTATGAAAATTCAAATAGTTATATAATTTGTTACTCTTAGGGAATGCAAAATCTCAGTCCCCAAGTTGTGGTTCTTATCTCATCTGCTTTGCCTCAGAATTTTGCCTATGATGAAGACAGCAGAGAGGAAAGAGCAAAAACAAAACTAAGACCAATGGAATTTAAAAGATGACCCAAGCAAATAAACATAAACAAGCAGTCAGACAAGTATGAAGATATTCTAGCTCTTATTGCCCGGAAGCCCAGAAAATACTTTGTAGTTTAAAGAAAAGAATGAGACTTTAAAAAAATCATTTGACAAAGTTACATTAAAACATGAAAGTGTCAGGTATAAGGATTAGATACATATTGCAATTTTCATTTTCTTTCCATAAATGAAAAGTCTAGGAATTTCTTCCATGGTTTCAAAGCATCCATTGAAAACCATCTCCCCTGCTCCTCCCAACTCTACCCTGTTGTCAGTGGCTCTGTGCCACCTCCACAGTTGCCTTCATATCTGTCAGTGTCTCTTATCAAGGTCCTGAAATGACAAGAGGACAATTAGAAACTTGCCTACTGAGCCCTTGATACCTCCTTAGGCTCTATAGGATTCTGAGAGAGTCAGCCCCTGCTCCAAGGGTCACAGATCTCCAGGATACAACGTGGGCAAGTCTTGTCACTTTTCTGAAATGCATGTTCTTTCAGTTTGGGACAACAATGTCAAAAAAATTTACATCTCAAGCTTGGTGTGAGCATCATAAAAGGACAATACGTGAAGAAGCATTGGGTACCATCCAAATTGAATGGAAATTCAGAGGTCTTGCTGGGCAGGGCTTCTGAGGGCACAGGCATGTGACTTGGTTTGATGGGGCAGATGCTGCCCAGCTTGATGGAGCAGGTGCTTTCAGGCTGCTCCAAGGGGTGAGACTACAGGGCCTTGATATCAGGCCTGCGGCGGAGGTTTTTCTTCTCCAACTCTGCCTTCTGCACACAGAAACTACATATTAAACCAATGCTTTCCTTGTGCTCAGCCTGAGCTTGTGACACTGAGGATCTCTGAGCAGACCCAGGCCTAAATCCAGTCTTCCTTGTGGGAAAATCTGCATCTTCTTGGCCTCCTCTCTTGCAATGAACCATGGAGGTTGGAAGAGCAGACATTGTGGAGAAATTAGAGAAGCAAAGAGGAGACGGACTCCAGGATCGCGCCATGAGAGTACGGGAACTGCGGGAACACAAAGTTGCCTGAGCAGATGATGTGCGAGCTCTGAAGTGTGCCAAGGAGGGGCGTGAGGTGGAAGAGAAGGGAGCCAGTGTGGGAGGATGATGCTGAGGTTGGCTTTTTCACAATGACAAGTTGCTTTAGGATAATCACTAGTTTTCCTTTGACTCGGAGATGGGCAGCCATGGCCTTAGCCACGGGAGGCAAGTAAGTTGTCCCTTGTGTTTTTCTTGAACCTTAAACAAAGAGATAAACCAATCAACCAATCAACCAACTGCCAGCCAGCCTACCTTGTGTGTCAGAATTGATATAGTCAAATTTATTGAGGTTTTATACAGGCCAGTAACAGCAAGAGTCGCTATTGAATTCTCTATCTACTCCATCATCATGCTATGGAGCTGCCCCTTCATTTAGGCATGGTTCTTTCATTTCCCTTCCTTTCTGGAACCACTCATGCATGTTCCTCATGTCTCTTTTGTACCCACCTGAAGGTAGCTCTTATCAATGATCTCCATCTTCTGCGTGCTGAGTGCCAGGCTGAGCTGCCTCCACTTTTGTATTCTTATCTTTTCATGAGGTCACCACAGCATAAATGCTCCTCAACTACTTTAGAAATGATGTGGTAAGTATTCTGCCTTCTAGTTTTACTTCCCTCTGTCCTTCATAGTCTCATTCCCATCCTAAAAATTTTATCAAGAAGTTCTCCAATTTCATGTTTTTACTTCTTAGGAATTTAGTAAACAAATTAGAGAGTATTACAGCCATGAAAGAAATCAAACTTAAAGTCTAGACAGATAATGAAATATCTTGTCATGATTTAAGAAAATAATGTAGAATAGTATGGATAAAATGGTATGATGCTTGAGATGTCATATAGACTAGAGAGTGCAAGATATATTTTTAAATAAGAAAGGCATATGAAAAAATAATTTGTTAACCATGTTCCTATATTGTTGTTACAGAAATGTGTTGGCGAGAATGACTAGAAGACAAAACCTCAGTCTTCAATTACATTTAAGAGATAAGGCAGCCACAGTCTCAGAAAGGTCTGAGTTACAGTGCTGTCCTTCTAGTGAGTAGGGAAGTGACGGTGGTAAATGCTTGACCTCTCTGTACTGCATTATCTTTTGTCTGTAAAACAGGAAGGACACTATCTGCACAGGGTCAACAAAACAACAAAGGGTGAAGTAATAAAGAAAGAAATGGGCTGCGAGCCGGACCTGGTGAGGGCACTGTGGTTGACTGCTGTAGTCATAGCTCTTATTCCCATGTTGATGGGCTGGAGTGGTGGTATGGAATATTTTCCAAATGGACCAGATAATGGCATTAGGAGTCACAGTGATACCCAGTAACTGACACAAACATATGCTACCCAAAATGCAAGACAGCACAAGTAAATAGCTGTGGGCTACAGGAAGAAGCTGGCCCTCGGTGGGCTTGAACAGGAGGACCTTTACATTTCTCGCATATCACCTTTGAAAGAAAAAGACAAAGGAGAGATGGAAACAGTGTCAGTGACATCCTAGAGTGCATCTGGAAGGTGACACAAGAGGAGGACACTTTTCTTTCAAACACCAGGACTCTACTTTCCCAAACTCAGGGACTGGAGAAAACACATGAGAACAAGGACCTCCTGACTCTTCCAGGCTCACTGGACAATGGTGTCTCTTTCCTTTATTCTTTTTGGTTTCTTGGTCCTTTATTGTCAGACTGGGTTGACAGCTACAAAGTTCATCCCTAGTGCCTTGAAATGTGTTGAATAGCACAGCTCTTGGCAGGGATGATGCTACCCTACAGGAATTTGTTTATACCCTTAGCATAGATAACAGTAAGCAATAAATGATGTCTGGTAACCTAAGATGGTATTTATCATCATCACCATCATGATGGTGGCATCATCAGAGGTATGCCACCATGGTATTTGCATTCTCACTCCCAAACTGCTTATTCTGAGAGGGGACCAGTCTGGTTCCTTCAGACCAGGTTTTGTACGGACAGCAGACAGGACTCTAGGAGTCTGCAACAGAACCACAGGCTACAGGAATCCTTGGTCCAGGTAGGTGCTCCTTACTTCAGCTTAAGAGGTCAATTGACACACAGGGGGAAGTGGATTAGCATTTAGCCATAGCCTTGTTTTCATCTTCACTAGAATCATGTTCCTCTGTGGCTTTCTTGAACTTCCTGATACTATCTCTGAGACTTGCTCACACCACTGGATTTTCGTCCTCAACGGGGGCATGCTGTCTCCCAGAAGGGCCTCTTCCAACAAACAAGGCATTGCTGGAGGGCTGGGTAAACACTGACTTATGAAACTTGGGAGGTTTGATAATGCTGACACATCTGAAAACTGCAAAAACTCATTTCAGTCTCAAAAATATGGTTTTGGAATACAGACTTTGAGACTAAGTATTTTGAGTGTTTCTAAGGGGAAAGAGACTTCAGATGGACCAGCACACTAGTTCTTTAGGGAGTTCTGTGAGAGGAACCCATGTTGGTCTTGACAAGTGCCAAATTCTATTTGTATCTCAGAGGGATCTCCCTGGATCTTCCAGCCTATGGGTATCATTATGTCCACCAGCAGTGCCTGAATCTTTGGGCCTTTGGTGTTATGCCAAACATATCTCATTCTGATTCCCTGCCAAATTCTGTGTTTTCACCCTCCATCTTTGCAAACATGCAGGTAGTCTGACCCTGGGAGTCGCTTAACTTTGGACACTTCATCTGTAAAATGGGAATAACAATTGTTGCTTCCTTCACTATATTAACCTGAACTAATGTACTAAAGTTGGGGAAAGATCTTTGTCTACTGAAGATATACAAAACTTCCTCTTTCCAGGAGGCAAGTATGACTTTCAACACTAGCCAAAAAATAAGGAATTGAGCTTTCTGGGAACTCTATAAATTCAAGCTTTTCATGAGAAGAGGATGTAAAAGAAATTGCCATTTTTCAGGAAAAGATTGGGCTAGAGAGAGAGTCAGCATCATTTTACAGAAAGGCTCAGGCAGTAAATATTTTAGGCTTTGCTGCCCATGTGATGTCCCTCTCAACTGCTTACCTTTGCTCTTAGAGCTCCCAAACAGTCATACATAATATGTGAATGAGGACACAGATGTGTTCCAATAAAACTTTGTTTAAACAAAAAGTGAGCCAGATCTGGCCCATGGTCTATAGTTTGCTGATCCCAGGACTAGAGCAATGAAGTTTGACTTTTAAAATCCCATTTGATCTTCACATAATGTTGTCAAGATCTCAGAAAATAAATAGCATAGCTTAACCTGTGTGTTGGTATAACAGAGTTTGAAAAACTCTGTCTTGTGTCTGCTTTGGAAGAGTGAAAGAAGAGAACGGTTGGCCACTGAAACGTTTCTAGATACAGTGAGCATTTCCTAACGAAGAGCAGGTGTGCTGCCTGATGAACTCTGGGCACATGCAATACGGCAGCCTGGAGTTAGGGGGCGGTATAACTGATTTGCTTCCTGTCTACATAGGTCTTGTACGTCTGTGCTATTCATTAATACTGAAAATGTCTTCTTTGGAGGAGCATTCGGGAATGGAAACAGACTTCAAAGACTGGGAAAAAAATGAATCTCAGTGCTGCTCAGAAGGTAAGAGTTTTGGGAGAAACTTACATCTGGATCAAAAATTAATTCTAAATTGTGCCTAGATCTACACTTCCTCCCACCGACCTACAGATTTGGGAGCTTGCGAGAGAGTCAGATAATAGGAATAGAAAGGAAAGCAAGTTTTGCTGTGGAGCCCAGGCTCACTGAGTAGGCCCAGTTTTGTTGTGCAGCCCAGGCCCACCAAGTAGACAGTTTTACATTATCTTAATGATCTCTTACCTTGTAATTTACTCAGGCAGACAAAACATTTCTCATAGTGAATGAGATTTTTCTGAGGCTGGATTGGAAACATAGCCCAGGTAGAGGGCTTCTGAGCCCTTCATGGAAGAAGAAACATGGGATCCGACTCTAGGAGGATGAGAAAGGAGGCTATTGTCTGTCTAATGCACTAGTTGTGAAGGAGAGATCTGTTACCAGCCAGAGGTTAAATCCTTGACTATTGTATCTCTGTTTTGCAACATTTGTGTCCAGGAAATTATTTTTAGTGTCATTACTATGTCCTCTGTATTTCTTAGCACAGACACAAAAGAAGTAAAGAACTCGGTGACCCTGAGTAGTGTTAAATCCATTTGAGAAACAATTGCATGTGTACACCTCTCTATCTCTGACTGTAGATCCAGCTGGAAGCGCCCTGGAGGCAGGCCCGAGCCAACCTTCCATGAGTTCTTTGCACTCAAGTAAGGTACCTGGGTCAAGTGGTGAGATGACTGAAGGGTGACGGGATGGGAGATAGTGTCACTTTGTGTTTTCAGAGTGTAAGAGTCATAGGATGGAGCCAGCTTCTTGTCACTTTCCTTAACATGTGAACAAAATACCCGACAGTCATAACTTGAAAGAGAAGAGGTTTATTGTAACTCACATCTGTAGTCCATAATTGGCTGGCTCCAAGGCAGGAAGTCATGGTGACAAGGTGTAAGGGGAGGAAAGCTGCTCACATATATCAGGGCAGCCAGGATGCATAGAGATAAAGGAGGATCCAGGAAGGAACTATACTCTTCCAGATCACATCCAAGTGACCTACCTCCTCTAATCAAGTCCCAGCTTTTAATAGCAAGTCAGCTATACCACTGCATTGGCCCAATTCTCTTCCCAAAGCCCTGTATAAACACATGAGGCTCTTGACGGACAGCTAGGTGTAAACCACAATATACTATCACTGGCTCCCAAAAGACTCACATGCATCTTTTTATGCAAAATACATTTAGCTCATTTCCAAGAACCATCAAAATCTTAAAAGTTCCAGCACTGCTGAAAAGTCCAAGTTCAAAATCTCCCTACAGACTTCAGGCAAGCTCAGGTGTGATATGGTGTAAAAAATAAAAAAGAAAGTAAAAACTTTTCTGACATAGAGTAGCACAGGAATAACATTCCAATTCTAAATGGGAGAAATAGGAGGACAGAAAGGAGTCAAACCAAAGCAAAACTAAAATTGAGTAGGGCAAACATTAATTCCATGCCTAACATCCAGGGCCAAGAGGTGAGATTTAAACAAATTAGACAGTCCTGCTCCTACAGCAATGCCAATTATAGCTATTATGGCCTCTCTCAGGCTGGATTTGCTCACTGCCTGTGGCCTTCCTCAGTAGACATTCCTCATACCTAGATTCTCCAACTTCCTGGGATTCTGACTGTACTTTCAACGTCACTCTCAGAGCTTCACACACAGCTCTGGCAGAGTGACACTTTCTGGCCTCCTAGGCCTTCTTCTCACATCAGAGTGGATACCCTCATGACCCCACAACACTTACATTTTGCATGTCTATAAAGCCAGAACCACGTGGAAGATGCTAAGGTCTGCTGCCCACTCATGTGATAGGTGGGCACCCTTAGATCATGGCTGCAGGAGCCTCTAGATTCATGGATGGCTAAATTCTGGAGAATTCTTTTCTAGTTGGTTCTAAATGAGCGAGGCTTGTGGGGCTTTACTTCCAATGAAACTTTACATTTTGTACCTGTGAGAATTTAGGGGGGAGGGTCAGGGTGACTTTTGCATCCAGGCAAGGCATCCTTCCTATTGTGATAGCTGTTGGTGACTCCTGATCACCTTCACCAGCTCCTCAGCAGCAGAAGGTTGCAGCTCTCTTGGTGACTTCTTGGAGCTCTTTCCTTACTATGTCATGATGTAAAGAACTTGACTTCTCATCAATTCCAGTCTTTCTAGCAATTTCACTCTTGAGGGACCCAACTTTGCAGGCCCTTGCTTTTGTGGGAAACTGAAAACTTTTCCCAGTGAAAATCTTGCAAAAAGCAACAAGCCCCATTCATGATATAGCCTGAACCTTGGCTGTTTTGAAATTTCCTTCACCAGTATAGTCTGTCATCCTTAATTTCAGTCTCCTTCAAAATCTCGGAGTATGAGCAAACTGGAGACAAATTTTCAGCCCGAGTTTAATACACATGTCTGGAGTCCAACTGCCAATGAGACCGTTGTTCCTAATTGAAACCTCCTAAGCCTGGCTCTCATTGTCTACATTTCTATCAGCCCTGCACATCCAGCTTGGCGTATGGCATCTAGGGCCTCTCTAGCCAGCGTATCCAAACCTTTTCAGCTTTTTTCTCTGAACCAGTTTCAAGGGTTTCTGACTCACATGGTCAAACTGTGTGACTTCTCTGGTACCTAACTCTGTCTTAGTCACTTCCTCATCAGTAGAACAAAATACTTAACACCCACTGCTTGAAGGAGGAGTTTAATCTAGCTCATGTTTCAGAAGTTTCAATCAATGTGTGGTAGACTGAAACACAGAACCTGCATAGCAGAAGGGCCTCAGCTGCTCATGTCATGGCGGTTAGGAAGCAGAGAGAGAGGAGAGAAGCCAGGAAGGGAGATACACCAGTCCAGGCCATCCTCCTTCTATGGACCTGCCTCCCATGACCAGACTCCCCCTCAGACAGCAAGTCATCAGTAGCACCCCATGCTCCAATCTTCTTCCCAAAGCCCCACCTATGATCAGATGAGGCTCTTGAGGAATGTCTTGATATAAACCACAACTGATATCTCAGGTTTCTCAAGGAGGCTGCAGCTTTTCCTTTGTGAGATGAATGCCACCGGAAGAGTCTAGAAGAAAATGAACCCCAGAGAGCCCTGGAAGAGAAGGGCATGTAGCACAAATGTAGTAACTGGGTACATTGACAGGAAGTTTTGAGTCTGGAGACCCTCTGAACATTGACCAGTGCCATGGAAGCTGGAGACTCTGACCTCTTCACAGCACCGGTGAGAAAGAGCTGTGTGGCCAGCAGAGGTAGCTCTAGAAACACCCACAACATTGTGCACATGGTAGCTGCCCTGGGACCTAAAACCTTCACTATGTGCCCCTCACAATGACCCTCAAAGGAAATAGTATCATCTCATTCATGTGGAGAGGTTGAAGAAGAGAGGGGAAATTACCTGGCACAGGTGTCTCATGGAACAAACCTGACATTTAAAGGCATTCTAGCAGCTATTTGCCCAACTTAGAGTTAGGGCTCCATTGTCTCCCTCTGCTCAGGACAGGGGCAATGTGAGCTCCAGCTCTGTTGCAGGATAATGTGAGACTTTCCTGGTCAGTCAAATAGCATTGAGGACCAAAGGGGATGAGGTGCTCGACTCTGTCACCAGTTGGCTAAGGGTTCTTTTGCTCAATCTTGATGTAAATTATGAATTGGCAAAGAGAAGCTGCTTGGACATTAGCAGCTCCAAACTTTGAGTACCAGTTCCTATTAGCTCTTAGTGTGACAGCTCTGGTGTGACTGCTATTGGTGACTCCTGGTAACTCTCAGCTTCTCAGCAGTTGAGGCTTGTGCTATTTTGGTAACATCTGGGAGGCTCAATGTCCTTGTGGCTCAATAGCTCTCAAGCTGCACCTGTATTAAAGGTTCGTTTGTTCTTGCATATGACATGTTTCAATGCCTCAACTTACTATTTATATCTTTGGCCTCAGACTGGCAGGAAATGGGACTCAGGTATCTTCCAAACAGATTCTTAGATAATTCAGGGCTGAGACGGTGGATCTCCCCTGACTCCAAATCATTGCAGTCACTTAGGATCTCACCTGGGTTTGCCCATCCCTCCCATGAGCACTGAGAGTCAGATACTTGGGGCACTGCTTGGGGGATAGAAGATGACAAGCACGTCAGACAGGAACCTGTCCCCAGAGACTGCAGTGCTGTAGGGTGATGGGACAGGGACACCAGTTCCTGCAAGCAGGGCTGACTGCTCAGTGCAGAGCGGCTCAGCAGGCAGAGAGGACATTGTGCAGTGCAAAGAGGGCAGGAGAGCTGATGTGACAGAAGAATCCTTCCATTATCAGGAGAGCAGGAAGAGACTAGGAGAACAGTCTACTGAGAAACCAGGCAGAGATCTTGAGTCTGTGCCTGGGAGGGGAATGAAGTAAGAGAATGACTCTCAGATAACTGCCTGTCATAGATACTGATGTTATAGATCACAGAGTGTGGTGGGTGGGGAGGTACTATGTTATCATATTCCCATTTTTAACCACTTATTCCTGATAGTCTTGAGACAGCACTTCTGGGGTGAGAAGGATCTCTTGCTCAGGAGCACATACTACTGGTCATTGTTGGGACTGGTTGTGCCTGATTGCAGAGGTTCCTCCAGAGCCAGGTGCACCCCTGTGACTTTCTGAAGATCATGCAGTGTCCAGTGAGTACTGTACCATGTTGGGCATATGGGTTTCTCCTGACTCAGTTTCCCACTCTACTCTCCTGTTATATTTCTTTTGGCCTAGACTAAGAATCTGTCCTCCTCAGGCATTGATGATAGCATGATGCTTTCAGTCAGAGGGTGCAAGAGGCTTAGGAAGATCAATAATTGCCTTGTCCCAGTGCCTATGTATTGCTCAAATAATTTTTAAAGCTCAGGTTTGATGCCATTCATTTGCATAAGAATTTTTTAAATTGAAATCTTTATTGGTACATTACATATACACATCATGATTGCACTCCACAATGAGGATTTGTACCAGTATAAGACACAACTTAATTCTCATTTTTTCCCATAGCCCTACCCACCATACCAATTTGCATAAGAATTTAAATCTTTGCAATGTCTTTTTAGATAGGAGATTTTAGTATCATCATTTCACAGATGAGGACAGTGAGAATTGGAAAGAGTCAATAACAATGGGCCTCTGTCTTACAAGCTCCAATAGTTCAACAGGGTTAGTTGTAACTCAAGTTAGTCAGCCTCCTCTAAAGGGCCTTCAAAGTCTCCCTCCTGTTCAGTTTTAGGCCACATTTTCTTCCAGGCAGATCTCAGTGTCCTTAGAAAGACACCGGTCCAGGGTTTCTCAATTAAACCCACCGGAAAAGGATGTTGTAATGTCAGCTCCAGAGCTCTTTAAGCATTAAATCTGTATCGGAGCCACCTGGAAGAACAAGCAGTCATCATTTGGGTTGTTACTCAAGACTTTCTAAGTTCAAACTAAAATTTTGGTTGTAACTCAAGTTGTCATATGTTAAGTCAGTCATAACTCGAGGACCCGTTGAACTTATTTTAGGTAAGAAAACAGCAACTGACAGAACTTGAATTTGAACATATCTGTCAAGATCTGGACTCCATGTGCATATACCCAAAGTTAGTTTATTTGCCTGAGGGTGGGAGAAGAGTCCTGAGGCTACAGGTGGGGTAAATAGCTGAGCCTGGGACTGCAGATGTAGTGTAAGAAAGGATGAGGCTTCTGTTGAACGTGTTCTGTTGATATCTGTTTATACTCCTCTAGGTGCAAAAGTGAAGGTCAGAGATCCACAGAAATTCAGTATTCGTGATGGAGATCAAAATGTGGTGGTCCTGGACTCAGGGACCCTCTTGGCAGTTCCAAAGAAAAGCTACATACTCTCAGGTGACTCTCAGTTTGGCTGTGTTTCTGGTCTCCACCCAGCCAGGGTAAGGCCTCCTTGGACTTGGGCTCAGCTCTCTGCTCTACCTCATCCACAGGCAGCAGGTGGTGGCAGTGAAGCAAAACCCCAGTGGCCTTAAGAATCTGATCGGGGGGCCGGGGAGTTAGCTCAGTGGTTCCGGCGCCTGTCTTGCAAGCTCAAGGGCCCGGGTTCGATTCCCCGGTAACCACATAACAATACTGGGTGTGGAGACCCACACCCAGCAGCAACCAGTACCACATACCACAGTGCCGGGCGTGGTGGTTCACGCCTGTAATCCCAGCACTCGGGAGGCAGGGGCAGGAGGATTGCTGTGATGTGAGTTGGAGGCTGAGTTCAGGGCCAGCTTGAACCACAAAGCGAGATCCTGTCTCAAAAAACCTAAAAAAAAAAAAAAAAAAAAAAGAATCTGATGGGGTCTGTCAAAAGAGCAGATCTGAGGGCAACCTTTCTGGAAGGGCTGGAAGAAAGAAGGAGCCAGACAGTCTGTGGCAGAAGAGAATCAGCTTAATATGCAGAAGGGGACTCTGACCACAGAAACAAGGCACTCAGGGATGTGTGCCAGGCCCGAGACCTCTGCAGACAGCGGGGCTTCTCCTTGCTCTGAGAACTGACCCTTTTTCTGTTTTTTCCTAGAGATTTTCCTGGCATTACCCTCACATTTGAAATCAGCCATTGCCGTGAAAGGAAATCCAATTCTTTTGGCTGTCTCTAAAGGAGACTTCTGCCTCTGTTGTGTCAAAGACAAAGGGAAAAGGCAGCCAGCCCTTAAGCTGAAGGTGAGCGCTCTGGCCCAGTACCCTGTACTCTTGACCCCCTGAAACTGGAAAAGCAGAATCCTCAATGCCTCTTGTTCTCCCTGAAAATTTTCCTGTGGGCTAGTGTATCAGATGTATCTATTCTCCCTAACATACTGTGCTAAGGAATTTCTGGCCCTTCAAGGGGTGGGGGAGGGTTGTGGTGCTTCTAGGAATAGGGCAGGGACTTCACACAAAAGGAACTCGGAGGAGGAGCTGAGTGCATGCCAACAGGCTATTCACCTTTCATCTCTTCCCATTCTCTGGGGTAAAGGCCTGGTGCAGGAGCGAGTGTGTTGTTTTTTTTTTTTTTTTCCCAATCAAAGCTTGTGCTAGCTAACCAAGCTCTGTTATCTCACAGAAGAAGAAACTTACGAAGCTGGCTGAGGAGAAGGAGACAGCACGCAAGCCTTTCATCTTTTATAATGCCAAGGTGGGCTCCTTGAACACCTTGGAGTCAGCTGCCTACCCCGGCTGGTTCATCTGCACCTCCTGCAATTCTGGTGAACCTGTTGGAGTGACAAATAGAGTTGGCCAAAAGAAACACATCGAGTTTTTATTTGAGAAACCTTATAAACCTGAAATGAGCCAATTAGGAGCAGTGATTAAAAAACTGCCCCCTGCTGGGTGTGGTCGTGCACGCCTGTAATCCTAGCACTTGGGAGGCAGAGACAGGAGGATCAATGTGAGTTTAGGGCCAGCCTGCATTATAAAGTCAGACTCTGTTTAAAGAAAAAAAAATACTAAGTAAATAAATAAAAGAAATGGTCCCCTTCAAATCCCTCCTCTGCTTTCTCTCTAGCTTATACAGCTGCCATGAAACCAGTTTATCATAATACATCTGGTCCTATCTGTCTCATGTCTGTTCTCTTAGTTTATTATGAGGAGGGTTTCTCAGTTGTTGCACCGTTAGATGAAATAAAAAAATTTGGATTGGCATTTTCCCAGCCTGTGTTCCATTCCGCTTGGTTTGTCATGCTGTACGATTCAGCAGGCTCAGTCTGATATATGCAGCAGGAAGGAGCAGAAAGTGCACATTTTGTCTAGAATTTTCCATTTTCAGCTGGGATTTGGTCAACACTGTTCACTGGGATTTGGAACTAGCTCTGAGGAGGAAATGCCCAGAAATTGTTCTGTCTATCTCCAAGAAACAGTGTGCAAGGAAGAAAAACTGTAGTAAGTCATTGTCTAATGAAGTGGAAAAGGCTGGGCTCCAGACAAGGGTAAGGGTGATCTGACATGGGGGAGGCCCAAGGAAAAGGTATTGGTCCACTGACGGCCAGTCAGAAGCCTATTGACAGGGCAGACTCCTATCACCAGTCGGGCTCAGAGCATCTCTGCGCCGGCAGAACCAAATACCCAGGGCCTGTGAACATAGTGAATTGTGGGGAAGGAAGCTTGGAAATTATTAGTTTTCTACTAGTTTTAGCTCTTCAGTTACAAGCAATAATAATGTTTACTGGCTTATGTTAGTGAAAAGTATAGTAAGTGAAAGGAATTTACTGGAAGTATATTGGGCATACACCTGCTCTAATGAATTATAACTGTTTAATGGGTTAAAACAATACACTGTATTATGTTATGGCTCTGGAAGTCACACCCAAATTGGGGCTATTAGGCTAAAATCCAGGTGTCAGCATGGTTGCATTTAAAAAAAAATTTAATCAACTTTATTGGTATATTTTATAATACATTATGATCACCTTCAACATTGAGAATTTGTATCAGTACATGACACATTTTGACTTTTATTTTCTCCCTTTCCTCTGTTTTTCTACAATCCTCAACCCCTATATATGTAAGTTTTGTTTTCTTTTTTCACTATCGATTTTTTCTTTCCCTTTTTTGCTTTATCCTACCCTTTCCCTTTTCATTTTGCACATTTTCTTCCTATTCACATTACCTATCATACATTTTGACATTCAATTACACACTCAGTTTTTCATACTAGATAAATGATATAGTACTTACACATCTGTGTCCTGTTTATTTTATTTATGAGTATATCCTTGAGGTGCACTCACTTAAGTATAAATGACTCAAATTTTTCATTCTTTATGGCTGAGCAATATGCCATTTAATAGAAAAACCACATCTTCTTTACCCAGTCCTCTGTTAATGGGCAGTTGGACTGTTTCCAAGATTTAGCTATCACAAATTGAGCTGTTATAAACATGAGTGTCCATATCACTGTGATATGATTCTTTTAATTTTTGCAGTATAAACATAACAAGAGAATAGTAGGGCCAAGTGTGGCCTCTAATCATAGTTTTTAAAGGAATTTTCACATTGATATCCATAGTGGCTGCACCAGTGTATGTTCCCACTGATAGTGGAAAAGGGTTCCTTTCTCCCCAAAGCTATGTCAGCATTTGTTATTGGTTGATTTGTTGATAGCAGCCATTCTTTATGGAGAGAGATGAAATCTCAGTGTTGTTTTCATTCGCATCTTTCAAAGGACCAGTGATGTTGAACATTTCTTCATATGTTTTTTTGCTGTCTTTACTTCTTCATCTGAAAAATGTCTGTTGATTCTATATGTTAATTTTTGAAGTGGCCCTTTAAATTTGGGGATACTAAGTTTTAAAAATTCTTTATATACTCTAGATAGTAGCTCTTTGTTTGAGAAATAGCTGATACAGTTCTTTCCCACAATGTAGTCTCACTATGTAATGGGTCAATTAACATAATAAACATTAATGCAAGATTCTTCAATCAGATACTGGCAAATAGAATACAGAGGATCATGAAGAAGTCATATACCTTGACCAAGTTCAGTCTCTCCAAGGGATGCAAAGATGGTTCAACATATATAAATCAATAAATGTAATACACTACATTAATAGACTCAAGGACAAAAATCATATGGTTATCTCAATAGATGCAGGCAAAACATTTGACAAAATCCAACACTCATTCATGATGAAAACCTTACTGAAAATTGGGATAGATGGTCTATCTCAAACTGAAAAAAGTTGCTTTTGAGAAGTCAACAGCCAGTATCATACCAAATGGTCAAAAACTGAAACCTTTCATGCTAAGATACAGATTTAGTAGCAAAGCTGGATACAACGTCAACACTCAAAAATCAATAGTCTTTGTATACACGAATGATGGACTCACTGAAAGAGAAATAAGGGAATGAATTCCTTTCACCATAGCATCCAAAAAATGAAGGAATTAATGATTATTTAGGAATTAATGTAACAAAGGAGGTGAAATATCTATACTCTGAATACAGAATTCTGAAAAGAGAGATTGAAGAGGATATCAAAGTAGAAAGACATCCCTTGCTCCTGGGGAGGAAGAATCAATATTGTCAAAAGGCCCATACTGCCAAAACTATTATATAGATTTAATGTAACCTCAATTGAAATCCCAATAGCATATTTCACAGAGATATAGAAAATAATACAAAAATTCATCTGGAACCAAAGACACCTAGAATAGCAAAATCAATCCTAGGCAATAAGATCATGGCAGAGGGTATCACAATCCCCAACTTGAAACTATTCTACAAAGCCACTGTGGTAAAAATAGCATGGCATTGACAAAGGAATAGGCCCAAGGGTCAGTGGGACAGACTAGAAGATCCAGAAACAACCCTCGATATACTAAACCACCTCATCTTTGACAACGGAGCCAAATACCCACAATGGAGGACAGATAGCTTCTTTAACAAATGGTACTGCAAAAACTGGGTTTCAAATTGCCAAAAATTAAAACTAGATCTATTTCTTCCTCTATGCAACAAACTAAAATCAGGATGGATTAGGGAACCTAACTATTAAAACAGAAACACCAAACCTATTGGAAGTTAGGCTAGGTAGAACTCTTAGAGACACTGGCATAGGCAAAGCCTTTATGAACAAAACCTCAGCAGCAGAAAGAACTAACTAGCAGGGACTAAGAACTAACTAGCTAGCAGGGAACTAGCAGAAAGAATCAACAACTGGGATCTCATCGTACTGAAAAGCTTCTGCACAGCAAGAGAAACCATCAACATGGTTGCATTTCTTCTGAAGGATTTAGAAGATGCTCAATTTCCATATCTTTCCATCTTCTAGAAGTCACCTGCATTTCTTGTCCTCCGCTCTTCCATCTTCAAATGTGTCCTATTGTGCCTAGCTTGAGTCTTTCACTTCACATCGCTCAGATCCTTCTGCCTCCTTTTTCAATTATGAGGACTCTGGTTATTCATATTGGACCTGCCTGAATAATTCAAGACAATCTCCATCTCAAAAGGCTTAGCTTTGATCACATCCACAAAGACTCTTTTGCCACACAGAGTAATATACTTACAGGTTCTAAGTATTACAACATGGATATCATGGGGGGACATTATCCCACCGACTATGTGAAATAACTTTCAAAATTGAAGGACATGGTGAAGAACAGGGTCAGAAATTCCTAGCAAGTCAGATATACTAGGATACAGAAAGCTTTGGCCTCTTGACTAAGATGTGTAAGAGCTAGTCACATTTTTTTTTGTCACTTGGCAAAAGATTAATTTTCCACGAAAAGCATGTATTGCTCTCATTTGGGTTACATCTTCTGTCTTTGTCAGTTGAAGACAGCACATCTTGACCAACATTTATTTCAGGACTACAACCATCAGATCCAGTGAAAATCCTTAAAGTAGAATGAAAGAGGTCATTCTAGGAGACAGAATGTAGTTGCTGATAGGAAGCCAAACCTCAGGGTAAACCAGGAGAAATCATTTGCTGATCCTATGGATGAGACCTGTTTTCCTAGAGGGCACTAAAGGAGAATGAGCCTCAGTGTTTCCGTGACATGGGACAACCTGTACCTCTTCATTGGAAATTTGGAGACATAGGGCTGAGGATACAGCTCAGTGGTTCCGGCGCCTGTCTTGAAAGTGCAAGGGCCCTGGGTTTGATCCCCAGTAACCACATAACAATACTGGGCATGGAGACTCACCCCAGCAGCAACCAGTACCACATACCATAGTGCCGGGTGTGGTGGCTCACACCTGTAATCCCAACACTCGGGAGGCAGAAGCAGGAGGATTGCTGTGATATGAGTTTGAGGCTGAGCTCAGGGCCAGTCTGAACTACAAAGCTAGACCCTGTCTCAAAAAAAAAAAGAAATTTGGAGACATAATATGCCTTCACCTTTAGACAACCTGAAGCATTCTGTCTGCCACCCACTCTGCTGTATATTGTAGCCATCTCCTTACATCCATGCCCACCCTGGCCTGACCCCTCCCCCTCTCCAGCCATGGAGAAGTAGTGCTCCTCAGCCTGCTGGTCTCACAGGTAGAGGTGTGGTGTAGATGACTCATGAGCTCTCTTCAGAATTATAACAATGCAGGAAAAATCCAGTGTTAAACAACTTTAGACCTCCCAATCACCTAAGCAATCGAGTCTTTCTACTTTTGCTTGAGATGATATCTAGTTGTGATCTACTGGTCTTTTTTTTAATCTTTATTGGTACATTAAATATACACATAATGATTGCACTCCATAATGGGGATTTGTACCAGTATAAGACACAACTTAATTCTCATTTTT
>PVIR01011651.1:0-46599 GCA_004026965.1 Petromus typicus
ATATATATCTGCAAGTTGAAATGAAAACAACACCTTTGTACCAACTGTTGTCAATAACCATTCATGTACTCTCTCTTTACTCCCCTCTCCTTGGTCAAAAGCAAGTGTAACTCTCAAGTTTGGTAGATAGTGCAAAATTTCCAGAATCATAATAATAATTTAAACCCCCAACAAAATATGACACATGCTTAATATCCAATATGCACATGGAATTGTAGTTTGTTTTATGATATGAAATGAGTCATTATAACTTAATTTTTATTATTCATAAACTTTTAAATTTATGAATGTTTACTTTCATGCTTATATGAATTTAACTATTCATCAAGAAATAAATCTTAGTAAATTAGAAAAAGATATTAAATATTAAAAACACATTAGAAATAAATGTTAACTAAATATCAAATACTAGATTTTATCAAATGTCTAGCAGCATTAGAATGGATAAAGTACGGAGATTTCCTACAACAGAACATTGTAAAGAAAGGAAATGAAGGAATATAAAGTAGCAAAATAAGACAATATCTTCTGAATAGGAGTTCTTTGCTGGTTTATGTGTTAAAATACAATTTGTTATCTTACTCTAGGGTTTTCCTTTTGGTTTATTAATGATATCTTTTGATGATGATAAAAGCCATATTTCAGTGGCATCAAAGTGATCTATATTGGTGAGAACTCTCTAGGGAAGAATCAGTGGAAAACACATGAATAATTATACAAGAGCGTTTATCAGTTAGTTTACAGGATCAGAGCTGAAGAAGCCCACGATCACTGGCTGCCCTTGGACAGGAGAACCAGAAGATGAGATTAACTGCTCAGCTCAAGGTGACAGAAGCTGGAGGGCAAAAGGGAACAATGATTAGCAGTAGTCCAGGCTCAAAACCAGGGAAACTTTCTCTAGAGAGTTACTGGTATGAGCCTGCTTTGGGAGACAGGAAAAAGTGGACGATGATGTACAAAGGTAGTGGATGCAAAAGTAATCTAATCAAGCAGACTAGAGCTCTTCAAAACACTAAACAGACAAATAAACCAGCCATCTTCTTCTTTCCTCTTTATTTAATCCAAATTTCCTGCTCTGTTTCCCTCAGTTTGCTGATTGATACATCTCAGTCAACACTGGAAGTAACTCAGACACACCTAGATCTATGCTTTACTAATCTTTTAGGCATTTCTTAAGTCAGTCAGTCACAGCGCCTCTCTGCTAATATCAGTCATGTGATGAATTTTTTTTTGCTTTATATTTAATATATTTTAATTCTAGTTTAAAATATTTCCCTCTCCTAAATCTTTTACAAGTATTCTTAAAGCTTTATTTTTTTTCCAGCCTGTCAGTCAATTTTTCTTAAGCTCCCAGAGCTATAACTTGTCCACTTCAACCATTATGCCAAAAATATCCAAAGCTTATATTAAGATGCTGGGCTTTACTAATTAGGTGGTTACAAAGTGCCACAAGCCAAACATAGAAACAAAGGCATCTACTATCCTTTCCCATTGCATTTACTCCTTGGCACAAGTATACCATGGCACACTTGACTATCTTTTTAGAGCTCTTGTTTCTACCACGCAGTTGAAAATCTTAATGATTCTTAGTGTTGTCTCTCTCTGTAATAGTCAGATTCTACCATGAATTAACATCTCTATTCAGTTAGCCATAATATGTGATACCAACAAAATAGTGTTTTTTGGTCAAAATATTATTTTAAAGTCATATCACTCTTCTGCCCAAAACCTCTTAATAATTTCTCACTACCTTTAAAGTAAAAACTGAAACATTCTGCACAATTTGCAGTACCCTTTATTTGGTTCATAACTATTTCACCAACTTCATGTGTTTCAGTTCGTTCTCTTCTCTCCACTCTCACCTGTTCCATTCTTGTCTTTTCCCCACTTGTATCAAGTGTTCTCTCACAGGTCTTGAATATAGATTTTCTACTATCAGAATTTTCCTTTAGTCTAACTTAGACTCATTTACTTTATTACAAATCAACTTGAACTCATTTTCTTCTGAAATCTTTCCATAATCACACAAAGTGTCCTCAGTTAAAGACTACAATAAAAATCACTCATTACATCATCTTATCATCAGCTATGCTTCTACTTTTACATAAATACTTACACCATTAATTATTGACTTCTGAATTTCTAAATTTTAATATAAGTAAGATTGTTGTTAATAATGCAATGCTATAATGATAATGAAATGTGAACATTAGCAGTGATATATAACCTTTAAGAATTGTCTTAAAAATATTATATATTATCAGAATGTTCCCTTGCTAAGTTTGCCAGCCTCTGCTGGATAAGAAATAAAATTTGTTTTCATGTTATCTCCTGCAGGGTAAAGCTTAGTAGATATTCAGTAAAAAATTGCCAGTAAACTTGCTACTTATTCAAATGACATGGTGAAAACAGTTAACTCTTGGAAAATTTCAAAAAGAAATAAATACCTGGTATTCTGCTTTTTAAAACTATTAAAAGTAAAGCTTAGGGAAAAGGAAGGGAGGGAGGATGAAAGGGAGAAAAGCGAGAAAGAGCACCCCAGACTTTCAACCATTTTTTTCAGTTGCTCTATATATCATAAAAAATAAGCAAAACAAAAGCTATATTCAAGTGAGTACATGCTTAAACTTGTAGCTTACAGCCATATATATATATGTATGTATATACGTATATATACATATATATGTATATATATATATGTATATATATGTGTGTGTGTGTATATATATATACACATATATATACATATATATATATACATATATATATATATATATAGACTTATCTGTCTTAATATACAAGGACCTTCCTTTCCTGTGAAGAATTAGGTATATTTCAGTGAGCCTTTAGTGAATTCTAGTTACTTAAATTTCTAGAGTACTTTTTATCTGTTAAATTATCTGTAACAGTATTTATTTCCACAAAAGCTTGAAAACTGAGTTTATTTTAATAAATACCACTAAACACCTAGAAAATGTGCTCATAGGGCTAGGGATTTAGCTCAGTGGTTCTGGTGCCTGCCTTTCAAGTGCAAGGGCCCAGGTTTGATCCCTGGTAACCACATACCACAGTGCTGCGCCTGGCGACTCACGCTCACCAGCAATCAGTATCGCATACCACAGTGCCAGGCATGGTAGCTCACACCTAAAATCCCAGCATTTGGGAGGCAGAGGCAGGAGGACTGTTGTGAGTTCAAGAATGAGCTCAGGGCCAGCCTGAACTACAAAAGCAAGAGCCTGTCTCACAAAAAAAGGTGCTTATATACTTATTTTCCAACCATAAGAAGAAATAAAATGTTAATAATATTTCTATTTTTCCCCCTTCTTTGCTTTCCCTGAAAAGAAAAATATTGAATGGTAAAAAGGAAAAAAAAATGGAAACAAGGCTTATGTTTGGGGGGTTGCAAGGAGGGAAATAAAATAAAATAAAACAAAAACAACAAACAAGTTTAAAAAGTATACATTAAACTGTTGTAAGTTAGGAGAATCTATAACTTCTTTGTGTTCCCATAACATTTATTTTAGAATCTTCATCTCTAGAACCAAATTAAAGAAACAAGTACATTTATGTCTGCTAGAGCCAAAAGAATATCAATAATATTTAATATCATTAATATCAATAATATTTCTAACCCTTTTTTTTTTTTTTTTGAGACAGGGTCTTGCTTTGCAATCCAGGCTGGCCTTGAACTCATCATGCAGCCTAGCCTGGCCTTGGTCTGGCAATACCCCTGCCTCAGGTTCTAGAGTGTTGAGATTACAGGTATGTACCACTGCATCTGGTTATTATTGCTAATTTAGTACTGTCTTGCTATTGCTCCAAGTTACAAAATGAACTATTTCTTCAAATCCTCTTAATCCTATACTAGCTCTATTGCAAGGTGAACTTTACAAAAGATGAATCGCAGGTAGAACTATTTAACAATTTCACCAAATTCACGTGGTGACTAAGTGAAGGAGCTAAGATAAAACACTTCAAAGTAAGGAGCCCTTTCTGTGCTCTGCTTTGACCCCAATAGAGCAGACATCTGGCTCCAGACACATATCAAGTAAAGAGCTCACAGCCATATGAAATGGAGCTTTTTGTTGTTGTAATTTGTTGTGTTTCTTAAGCATGCTTGACTATGCTTCTGAGAGTTTCATCCATAAGGTAGCCTTCTGACACTTCAGTCTTCACCAGCACATGATTCATGGCTCTTTATTCTCTCAAGCTCACAATTTCTTCCAGTGAACTAGCTTAGAAAATTGAATCCTATGACTTACTTCAGAAGAAGTATGAAGTGTGTTTATTTAAAGTTTAAACTTTAAATTGTTGTTTTCTTTAAGTTCTGTGGAAGCCCACCAGAGCCAATAATACCTACATTTGAGGTATATCCATGCTTAGTTATCAAAGCAATATAGCCAATAACCCACATAGACAACCAAAATATTCAGAATGGAATACCTGTAAAGCCATTGCACGTTCTTGTTGGGTAATACTTGTTTGATCTCGATATTCAGGTGTGAGATTTAAGTGAATTAAAACACTGAGCAAGCATGGAATTAGTTTGAAGTTTCAAGAACCTAAAAACTATTGGAAATCATTCTTCCTCAAAGCAAACCATGACACATTCAGATGGATCATGTAAACTAAGCCAACTAAATGTCAGCTGGACTCAGATAAGCCCTGCACTGAGCATTGCTCAGTGAAAGGGACAGATAGAACTACACCTTAACCCACCATTCTCACATGTATTTTTTAATCCTTTGATCATACATCATAAATAACCATGGAGAAGTAGAACTAGAGATAGAGAAAACTGTCCAAAGATCAGAAATCAATATTTCAGAGTAAAAATTAAAAGAAGGGATAGGGAAAACAGATTCTGGGAAAATATTTGTTCATAAATAAATTCTCCTCATCATACAATATACATCCATGAGTGTTAGATCTCACCCTTGTCTCCAAGCCCATGTGCAGTTAATCTTAGTTGTTAGTTTGACTAAATTGAGACTCCTGAGAGGCAATTAGGGCATGGGGTTTCTGTACTTATCAGTGTTCAAAGCCACTGACACTCAGAGCTGAACGTGTTGTCAGGAGGTGGGGAGCTGGTGTTGTACCCTGGAAGGGTAGGTCTCATGCTGGTGCTCTTCCCTTGGGCTGTGCTTCCTAGCTGGGATGCAGACAACAGCTTGGCTCCACCATGACCATCCAATATGTTGTTTCTCTTTTGGAGTCATTCAATCATAGACTGAAACCATGAGGCAAATTTATGTATCCTCTGTCAGGCTGTAATTGTGAGCTATTCCACTCCCTCCAAAGGAAAGTCAGCTAATACACCCAGCACTCTTGTGTCTGGATTCTCTCTGCACTCTGGTTGCAGCGCTTCCTAGAAAAAACAAGCACACTGATAACAGTGTCAGTGCTGCTTGATTTCCAACACAGAAGAACATAGAATATGGGGTAGTAATGGCAGCAGGAGCAGAGTGTGATTCCTATTGGAGAAAGGAAGGTGAATTACTATGTCCGTGTATTCATTTTCCCAGTGTCTGCAGCCTGCTAATGTGTTTCCATGCCTACAGGAACACTTACCAAACTGAGAGATTGAAATTTTTGAATTATCTTTCCATCCCAAGGATGAAAGCACTGTCAAACGTTTCTGTGTCTCTCAGGAGTTCTGAGTTTGAAAAATCCCCAAGATCATTTCTAAATTAGTTTTAGAAGTCAAGAAGCAAGTATATCTGCAGAAAAAATACTTTTGTGTGTTGTTTTTTAACTCTCCTACTCAAACAGATACTCTTGTAAAGAAGAAAAACATTTTCCTTAGTAATTACCATTTCTCGTATGTGTGTAAAACTTGTTCTCTTTGTCTTCATTCTCTCTTGCTTTGTCTGGCTACAGATAACCTTACAGAGGACAGGAGCTTCTGAACATCAGAGTATGTACCACAGGTACTTATAGGCTGTGATGGCCGGTCCTTGCACATGGGTGTGACACAAGAGTGTAGCTCTCTGGTGCAGCACCACATTGTGATCCCTATTTCCTTTTTACTTCTACTTATAATTATATGACTGTTGAACAGTCAGTCCTCTTATGAACATTTCAAGACTAACACTGAAGTTAAAGCACAATATATCAAAGAACGTGTGCACTGTGAAAGGAAAACCAAGGTGAGGATAGAGCCAGAAGTTGGGTACAAAGAACATGATTAGTATAGCATTAAACCTCTTCTTATTTTAGTCATTCTGATAGGAATGTGGTAATATTTCACTGTGTTTTGATTTGTCTTTTCCTTATGACTAATGATTTATAACCCCTTTCCATTTGTGTATTTATCATTGTATATTCTTTTTAGTGGAATACCGCTTCATGCCTTCACCCATTTTCTTAATAGAGGCTTTTTTATTATCCAGGTTTGAAATGTACTTTATATTCTAGACGTTAATCTTTTCTTGAATCTGTGGCTTAAATTTTTTGTTCTACTCTGTAGCTTGTCTACTTCAATTCATAGTTTTTTTTTTCTTTTTATACATTGAGATATATACAGACGTCAAATCTAAAATCATGTTGCCTAGTCATAATGGATTGTTTAGACTGTGTAATCATATTTACATCATTTGGGACCAGAAGGAAAGCCTATGTGTGTGTATTTTTGTGTTTCATGTTTTTCTTCCTTTGGATATTTACTAATTCCTACTTTATCAATTGTTTTCAGTTAAGTAATTTCTTTTAGACATTGTTTTATAGTAAATGAACTAGAATGACAAATCTTTTCATTTTCTCAGTTGAAAAATATCTTTATTTCCCTTTCATTCTTGGGAGATATTTGTATTTTCCTCACAACCTACATTTTTTCTTAGCACTGAAGAATGTTGTTTCACTTCCTTCTGGCCTCTGAATTCTGATGAGAAATCCACTGTCATTCAAATTATTACCCTGCCCCATAAATATTATTTTTCTTTGTTTGCTTTCTATCACATTCTTTATTTTCATTTTTAAAAATTTTAATTGTGGTATGTCTTATATTTGGCTTTATATTTGTAATATTCACTGAGCTTCTACATTAAGGTTAATATATTTATACATTGCATTTTGCTAAATTTCAGAAGTTTTCAGCCATGTTGCTTTCTAACTTTAGCCTATTTCTTTCCTAATTTCAGATTTCTGCTAACACCTGTATTAAAATTTTGCTGCATTTCCTGAGTTGACAGTGTTTGTTTCACTCCTACTTTTCCATTGCTCATGCCCTACTGTTTTTCAGTTCATTGATTCTTTTTCTTGTAGTACACTGCTGGACACTAACCACTGAGATTTTTATTTTGGTTATTTTCTGGTATTGATACCTCCACTATCATCTTCTATTCCACTGCTGAGATTTTTTTCATTTACTTCATAAGGCTTTCCAGTTACTTTTTCTGTTGTTCATAACTGTTATTTGTAACATTATTTTGTTTTATCTGCTTTAAATTATTTTTCAAATGATTCTTTATTGTCGTTACAGTAATGGCTTTTTTCACCTTTTAATAAAAAAAACCTTGCTCTTTCTTTGAAATAAATGATATTTTATCTCCATCAAGTGAAAACCTGGACATTTTCTTTCTGTATAATGAGAGTCCCTATTTAAATATGTTTTCTTGATTGTCATTTTCTAATAGAAGTATAGGCATCATCCTGTTTCTGTCAGACAGAAGAATGTGGAATTTCCCATCAGCCTTTGTGATTCTGGAGAGAATAGATAAGCTTGTAAGTACTGTGCTGGGTTCTCACATGATCTCCTATAACTTTACAGGAGTGATTTCACTATTTTTGAGTGATGATGAATTTTCAAAGGCCGCTTCTGATACACTCCAATATGGGTGAGCAGAGATGCCTTCTTACTAGAACGAAGAATAGAAAGTCAAGATCTCCACATCTGTGAAATCCAAAGACACATGGGAAAAGTTAGTTTGGTTAGAATTGGCCACAGTTAAAAGTCCCTTCTATTTAGTGTTCTCTGATAACATCTAGTGAAGTAGATTAGCAATCTGTGACAGCCACACAAATGAAAGTCTAGGTTCCCATTGTCTTTGTTGACAAGGGCCAGGAAGGAGCTAAGGTCTTTCTGCAATGTTTTGTTGGGGTATGGAAGTTATTATCTAAGTAGTTTTGTCTTCCTAGGTTGCTCTTTCCTTCATTTGTTAAAAGCAAATGGGCTTTGTGAGTTTTGTTTTTGCTTTTTTTTAAAGTTTCTAGGTCTTAATGTGTGATGAAAAAAGAAATGAACAACTTTATGTACTTTCTGCTTGTTATTTCCTGAGTCTGAAGATCTTTAATGGATACATCTTCTTCTCTTCACTTTGTGGAATCTTTCTATATTTGTTTTATGTGTGATATTCAGGGCTTATAATTCTACTTAGCAGGAAGACTAGGAAAAATATATGTATTCACTCTTCCCAGAAGAAATATTCTTGTACAAAGTCATCAAGTTTACTAGCCTTTGAATTTCTCACTTATTTTCATTATCCTGTGCTATTCAACAATATAGTTTACTATAGGCAATAGTCAGTTATAGTCTTTTATATTTATCAAATATATTTGTAGTTGTCTTTATAGTTATCTTCTCTAGAAAAAATACTACTTTTAAATTCATGGGAGTACTATAATTGAATTTATTAATTTAACCATGATAAGACTAAATTTTACAGGAACTATTAGAGGTAAAGTATAAGAACTATGAATGATGATATAGGAAATCCTACAAAGACAGAACTAAAAGTAAACATCTACACATTCAGTACCTTGGAGCCCTTCCTTTGTTCTGAACATGACTATCTTGACTGTCAGAGTGTGAAAGGGTATATACTGGGCTTTCAACTGGGTTCCCCTATTCGAGACTTGGATATATTCCATTTTGGTTTTACTGCTTCAGTCTCAATATCCACAGACTTCATACTTGAGACTCTCTGGATCAATGGATATCACAGGATCATTGCAGAAATGCTTTTCATTTCACTGTCAGACAGGCCAGGACAAGTTTTGTCTCCTGATAATATTTTTTTGCACAGTTTCTGATTTTCACTCTCTAGGAGTGTCTGCAGTTCTGAAACAATTAAATTCAGCCTGACACATAAACTGAAACATGTCTTGCAAGGATGAAGTAAATGTGATGATTGTAGTAAAATTCCACATGTATTTCTGACCTATAACCCTTCAAGGAGTGTCACTGATCTCTCAAGGTGATGCTTTGCGAGGGAATCTTTGATTGTACTGTAAGGTCAAAGAAAATTTAAGTGGCTGGATGGCCTCCTATTCATTCTGTGTTTGAGAAATCTTGAGAACATGTGTTATTCTTTTGAAAGCTGGTGGTAAATCAGCTCTAAATGTCTTCCAGATCTGTATTTTCAGGCAAAGAATTAAAATGATTCTATCAGCCAAAACACTAATTTTTTATTCTTTGCTCACACTTTCACATCATCACAAACTCTATTCCCTAATGAAGAAGAAGGAGATGACATTCCCTCCACTCATCCCTTTCTGGGTCAGCACAAGTGCCATCTGTATAAAAATTGCTCTCTATAATTTGGTCATGTAATTTAGTAATGATCTTTAAATAGAATGGCTGAATATGTTTAAATAAATTGTTCAATTATACCACTAATATATACAATATTCATCTTTAAGTGTTCTACTTGATCTTCCCTAACCAACACTTCCATTGTTTAATTAATTATTTTATGTTTTGATTTAAACATGTTTGGAGAGTAGAGTGACTGTAACCAACAATTATACAGAGCCATACCTCACTAAACAGTGGAGGTCTGCTCTGAGAAATGCATTTCTAGGCATTCTTTCTCATTGTCCAAATATCATAGGGAAAACTTGCACAATTGAGCTGTCACTCCCAAAGCAAGATAATCTTCTGGGATCAGTGTTGTGTGAGTATTCTGTCAATGACCAAAACGTTTTGCAGCACTGAATTATACCCTACTGAACTATAAATTCCATGAAAGAAAAGACTATGTCTTGAATAAAGCTTGAACATCATTTCCTAGAAAATACTTGACATATACATGTTGTATAAATATTTTAGAGAGTGAAAACTGTCTTTTGTGACATGACAATTGAATTTTAGACAACAATAAATTATTTCTTATATATTAATGACTTACTCACATGTAACTATTTTCTCCAGATAAACATAGAAAATAAACTCCTGACTCTCATTTATCGCCAGTTAGTATAAATCAATTATTCTACATTTTTACATATATTTTCATATATTGCACAAATTAAGCCCCCTTAATTGGAATTTCCTGGGTAATAATTAGCATGAATGGTACACTCAGAAAAATTAGTCTGTGATACTCCTTTGAGGTGAAGATTATAGAAATTTTTTTGCACCCATGGAGAATGTTATTTTTACTGTAGTGAGACCACTCTATCTGAAACATGAAATAGTCTTACTGTGCAATATATAGTGAGGAAGTGTGGTCTGAATCAACATACTGAGGCATTAACAATAACAATGATTCTAACAATAAATACAAATATGTAGTCTATGGTGTTAGTAATTAATTGTTTCTAATAATGAAAATGAACATGGTGTTAAGAAAAACAAATGGCGTTAAGTTTTGGAGTTAATGATTTACAATTTCATTTTAGTGACCAATCATTATACTGGAAGCAGAGCTCACAAGCTGCCACTCAAGAAAAGCCTATCCACTCCACTGATGTGGGTGTGTGGCAATAAACATTCTCAAAGTGACAGACACCATTGACCTCGAACATCATTGAATCCATTAAGGAGACAAACCATGTTTGTAATCTAATGCCCTGGACCCACTGTGGACAAAGAACTAACTATAAAAGTCTCACATCACACACAATCAGAGGAAACATTATCTATTCCTTAAATAGTATGAGCATTCCAATTCTCAAAAATGGAAATGATATGGACCAGGAGAGAAATAACAAATTGGTAGAGGGTTTAGAGCTGAACCACAGTGCAAGAGTCTTATGTTTTTGTAAGATGTTACTGACAGTCTCTAAGAACTAAATTGAAACAAGAATTTTCCTAAGAGAATTGTAGTGTAGTCCAACAAAGTAGAATGTTGGTTGTCTCTGGTGTAATACAATAGGCAGCACTTCCAAGTATTAGGCAAGCCTCCTCTAAATGATGCTTTTGTACACCCAGAGATTCAAATGTGGTTGCTGGTCCAGCATTCAGTGTTAGAGGTGGAGAAGGAAGATAACTCCATGGTTTATTCAATAAAATCTTTACTCCAAAGATTAGTATAACTTTAACAGTCAAGCTTAAGAATTCTTTCCAATCTTCTTTAACTACTTTTGGTACATAAATATCTCTTAGTGGCATCTGTGTATTTGTATCTCATTCAACTATAGGGTCTTTTTATTTCATCCTAAAAATGAAATGGGGCAATGTTTGCACATATTAAGTGTTCCAAGCTTCAGGCATATATTAAGTGCTTGAACCTGGCTTTAACCTCACCTGCAAGGGAGAAGACAGGCAAGTTCAGCCGAATTAGAAAGAACACTGAGAAGCACAGAACACTTGGGGATGGGATGTCCTTGAGATCTTTACCATGACTCCTTTACTCCACTGATAGTAAATAAAAGTTCACTTGAGATTCATTCTGTTTCTAACATCCTAGAAGCAGTGAATGGTAAAAGCCACAAATTGAAGTTGATTTCTCCTTTTTCCATACCTACAGCTGCATATTCTGTTTATACTTTGTGAAATACTTCACAGATTTCTGCTGTTTGGCAGGAGAGCAGTCTAGTAATTAAAAAGAAAGATATCTTCTCTTCAAGCCATCACATGAAAGGAGGATGCTTAAAATGAGGGAAACATTTAAAAGGAGGGGCAAAGAGAAAGGTTAGATTCCCTGTGCCTGCTGTTCTGTTCTCAATTATCCAAAAGTGAAAGGTGAATGACACCCACGGAAGCCAGGATAGGAGCTGACATTAAAATGTCTGCATATTTCCTGGTGAATATTGTGCCTTCACCTCAACTTCACCTTCCTTATCGAACACATTCCCATCTCCTGCTATTTGAATCCTGGATTTGTCCACACCCATCCTTACCTCACAAACTCATGAAATTGCTTCTTATGATAATTTTAAGAACTCAGAAAGTTCGATACTTCTAACCAAAGTTTGTTTCCACCTGATGAACTTAGTTTTCTTTTCTTTGACTAACTTTACCTCACAGGTAATCATTTCAATGAAAAATGATACCCTTGGCAGGTTTTTCATTCATTGATGTCCAAAACCTTCATTGCAGGCTAAAAAAACATAAAGAGTAGAAAAACAAAACCTGAGCCCAGTGTCCAATTTGGAAAGTTCCTGTGTATCTGAGTACGACACCTGGACCCATTCATGAGGAGGATTGACATCATGGAGAGCACGGAAATTCTGGCTGGAGAAAAGCGAGGCAGAAGAAGAAGAGGTAGTGTGAATAATTGAGTAACATTCACTGCAAAGAAGAGAAGCCAGCTGTGAAACACAGAAGCTACTTCACATATCACGGACTCTTTCAGAGTGAAAGAACATAAAATACCTTTCAACCAAGACACTTTTATTTTTTTTTTACTTTAAAGCTAGTTTAACAAAAGAAATTTAAAAAAGAAATAGTTTCCTCTTATTAGAGAATGTCAGTCCATCAATACCTATTGATTTAACATCTACTACATACAAGGCACTAACTCACTGATATCTGAAAATTAAGTACTTTATAGAAATGTCAGTACAACCCATTGAAAGTGGTGCAGTGTACTTCATTCTTTGCTTTTGCAGTAGAGTGTAAGTAGACTGTAATATCAAGCTGGATTTATTATCATCATAGCATAACTTCATAGTTAATATCTGATTGGTACATATTAAACTACTCTAGGTACAAATTGAGCAATGTATTATTGGCAATTGAGTGATGAACCATGTGCCAGTCACATGATTACCCTCCTGTGGAGTAAAAGGAAAACAAAACAAAAAAGATAGATAGTATGTATATACAGAGGAAAAATAGCTTCATTACCTTTAAAGAAAATAATAGTTTAAGCATCTGGTCAAATTTTATGTGCACAACCTATTACTAGACATTGGGATCAAAATAAAATCAACTTATATGAATGTAGGAAATGTCTTTAGCAGTGATATGACTTCAATTCTTTTCACGAGAAATGTGTTCTTAAGGCGGGGAATTTAGCTCAGTGGTTCTGGTGCCTGCTTTGCAAATGCAAGGGCCCAGGTTCAATCGCGAGTAACCACATACAGCAATCACAGCCATGATGACTCATATCCACCAGCAATCAGCAACACATATCACAGTGCTGGGCATGATAACTCAAGCCTGTAATTCCAGCACTTGGGAGACAGATGCAGGAGGATTGCTGAGTTTGGGGCTGAGTTCAAGACCAACCTGAACTACAAAGTGAGACCCTGTCTCAAAAAAAAAAAAAAAAGGAAGAAAGAAAGAAAGAAAATATCCATGAGATAATCAGGCTTGTCCTGGAAGTCATGGTAGACACTGACTGTCATGAGCCCTGGCCACTTCGCACCAGCCTCACAGTGTAGGCTATACTCTGTATGCATTACAGCAGGAATAGGACCTCTTTATTCACCCAACCACTGTTGTAATTATATTTTAATGACTGATCTTGTAAATGTTGATACATCATGGTCTCTTAATTTGTTTCATGGATTAAATATGCCATCGCACTCTTTACAACCCTATAATAAATGCTTATAGTCTCAAAGGTAAGGCTTAAATTTCCCTGTTCATCTATAATTCAGCACAACATGAAGTGCATGTTACATAATAGGTGCTCAATTAAGTATTCTTAAATCAGTGACAGAAAAAATAGATTACTGTACAGATTGGATAGGTTTGAAAGTAGAAATGAGAAGATATTTTGTACATGCTGATGGAATAAAGGGAATTCCCACTAGAGAGTGTGCTGATGAGCTCTGACCATGAAAACTATTTCAAAGACTTCAGAGAGTAAGTTCTGTAAGGCTTCATATGCTAAGTAGTCTGTATAATACAAGTTCTGGAGTATTCTTTCAAAACTATTACTATATGTCCTCTCATGATGGAAAAAATGAAAATCAAGTTGTCCAGCCACTTGCAGACATCCAAAATGTAATGGTAGAAATTCTTGGTTCATACGATTATTTGCAAAAGAAGAAAGATTCAAACGAAGAGGACAAAGGGAAAAAGAAAGAGGAACACCAAAAATAATTTTAGATTTCAGTCTGCTGTTTATATTTCTAAGAAATTCCAAAAATATTGACTAGAACTGTTCTATCTAGTGTTATATTTCAATTTAAATTTATTTCTTCATATAATGTCATCACAGTGAATAAAATCTCAAAAATAGCATTTCTGCACACAGATATAACTAGAATTTCTTTTAAAATAGTGTTATATTATGAATTCATACACTTGGTGGGAATTTCCAAAATTCATGGAGGAGGAGTTGATGAGTTAGGATTAATTCTATACTAATATAGCTAATTTTATACTTTGTGACATCAAACAGAAATAGGAAACGAGAATACCCCAAAGATGCAAGGTTCATCTGCTACCAAACTTGGATCTGGCCCTAGAAAGGCTGAATCCATTGTTCAACATTTCAAGACTATGTGAATTAATTTACCTTCAAAAAATTTGCATGTTAAAAAATTCCTCTAACCAAAAACAAGTTTTGAAAGTTGATGATAAACAAATACATTTTCCCCTTTTCTATCTCTGATCAGAAAATATGTATTATATTGAACTTACATTAGTAATGTTCTTCAGAACTATGAAGAGACTTGTCAAAATAATGATTTGATCTAAAATAATGCTAAACAATTTTTTCTGGATGATTGTTCCTTTTAAACATTTGAATTTCTATTATTTATAAAATAGAGGAGACTTGGAAACTCTTCTTAGCCTACAGACAGATTCTCTAGTACTCTACTTGGTGGACATCGGAAAATAGTATATCAACCAAAACTACAAGAATGTCTTTTCTAGCAGGATATTAATGTATTTACTTGTCAAACAAAATATGTCAGCAGAAAGTAGAACTGACTATTTTTTGGCTACATTTGGAATGTACTAGAGTTGTGTTTGTTGTAATTAATGTCACTATTTGTTGCACTTTTTAAAACTGTACCACTTATACTTTTTGTAAAATAATACTTTTTTGTGTGTTTGTCCTATCAAGTCTTCCTGATAGGCTCATCACGACTGCCAGCAGTCAATCTGCTAGAACTACCTACTGTTTCTGAAAGAGAGGTCCAACTCTGTGAAAACTGCTCTCAACTGTGTCATCTCTTCCAGCCTAAGCCATGAATTCATTTCCTGGCTTTTCTAAATTGAGATATTATTAGTAAACTCCTTTAAAATACATGAAAATTTCATTATTTTCTACATTATACACCAAATATAGTCAGAAAATTGTTTCCAGAGACATCCACCATCAATGTTTCTCTGAAGATGCTTACAATGTATTATTCATAGATATGTTACATTGTAACAAGTGTCTCTATAAACAACCTTACATTGTCCAATACTCCATCAGACATCACTCTCGCTGATTTCTTTTTGTCTAAATGTTTTGTCCATCAGATAGTATATTATGTTCCTTTTTCTACTGAAAATCTTTTTTTTAATCTTTATTGGTACATTAAATATACACATCATGACTGCACTCCATAATGGGGATTTGTACCAGTATAAGAAACAACTTAATTCTCATTTTTTCCCATAGCCCCACCCACCCTACCACCCCCCCCATATACATAAAATTTGTTTCCTTACTTTTTTGTTACAATCTCAACATTGTCCCCTTTCACCTTATTTTACATTGAGCATTTTCTATCTACTGAAAATTTTTTTGGAGAAATAACCACCTAGGCCCCAGGCTTTCTGTGAGCTTTCTTTTGGAGACCTTTACCTTCTTCCAGTGAAGGATTTTCTGTTTCTCAGATACAACTGATTTCCCCTTTGAAATTTTCTAGTTTTAGTGATGCATCCTGAGAAAAGATACACAAAAACTTAACCTTTTCAGATCTTACATGAATATGAATTATTTTACAATTAACCTGAGCTTTTTGAGTATGAAATGGTAGGGTAAAGATAGTCTTCCCTCAGAATTTTGAGAGTATGTTCCCTTTATCTTCCTTATGTTTTTCTCAATCCAACTTTCATAGGAAATTTTAACTTCTGAATAGATAACCTGTGGTTTTTTTGAGTCTACTTTCCAAGGTTTTTTTTTTTTTTTTTTTTTTTTTTTTCTAATTCTTCCACTGATTTAACAGCTGTAATTTATATTTCTCCCCAGGCTTCTTTGTGTGTGGACAGCAATTTATTCTATCTTTCTCAAAGCACTTATTAGAACTAGGTTTTCATTGAGGGGTCTTTGAAAGAAGGAGAACATTTTGTAAGAAACTCTCAAATGGATGTATTTGAAGATGATTTATCATGGAACTGCCTACTTCACAGTAGTCAGCCCAGTTCTGCCTGAAGATCCATTTGCAATGAAACGAGAAGCCAGATTTTCAAACTGGTTCCCTGGCCCAGCTCCCAAACTCAAATCTGACAGGGATAAGAGGAGAGGCCTAGTGGCTAATGACAAAGGCCATTCATAGTCTGGTGTTAATTCTACTGTCCAGGTCTCACATTTCCATTTTGTTTCTCATTCTCACTATTCACTGAGTTTCCTGTTTCTCTGCATCTTTCATCCTATTATTTAGGCTTTAATTCATCTTCATTGTGCTGCCTTCAACCCTTCTGTGTTGTATCTTCCCCAAACTTTAAAAATATCTTCCTTGTCTCTGTTTTGTATCTTCTTGTTCTTCTTTGTCTACATAGATAGATGATAGATACAAAGATGCACATCCAGACACACAGAGAATAATTTTGATTTCCATATAGAAGATAGAAGAGAGTGATGCATATGATGCCCATATGACCCAAAGTTTCATAGTTATGTTTCTAATTTATAAAAAGTATATTTTTAAAATGTTTTATTGTTATATTTCTTCTAACTCAATTTTGTATCTGCTGTAATTTGAAGAAAACACATGAGGAAATTTTTTATCTGATATTTAACTTTTCTTCTATTGGGAAATGAATTTATTTTCATTGCCTACTTTAAGTGTTATTGAACTCTATTTCATTACAGTATGAAATCTCATTTAAACATCTCTTTTGATACATAGGGCAAATATATCACCTTAATGTGTAAAGGGTTCTAGCAATTTTCTTTGATAAACAGGCTATCAATTATTTTGGTAAGTAGTCCCAAAATAATCTTAAATGGAGGCATGGTGACTCTCAGTTTAAATAAGACTTTCTTTGCACAGCAAGATTTTCACTGAAATGGCAAAGCTTGTAGTGTTGTTGGTGCAATCAAATCCTAATGCAGCACTTTGCTTTTAGAATCAGTTGCTACATTTGAAATGAGTAAATACAATAAGTATTGAAGATTTTGGTGCATGAGTAGCTTATACCCTATATACACCCAGATGTCTTCTTTAATACAGTATCCATCAGTCTTCTATACAGTCTGATGCAACAGGCTACATATTTAAGTGATGGGAAGACTGGAACTTCTCAAAAAAAAAAACAAATAAACAAACAAACAAACAAAACCCCCCACAGATCCAAGCCCTCCTTCTTCATTCCCCTTTTATTCCATCTAGGGAACGAGTTTATTCTTTGATGTCACTCATACTCAGATTCGAGCATCCATTATCCACACTCAGAACTGCATTGAACCAATTATGTTTTCACATACCTTTAATCTATATTTATACACCTTATAGTCCATCACTTTCAAAATGCCCTATTATGAGCCCCTGAGGCTTTGGGAGAATATCTATATATGAGCCATTACAAATAATATAAGGAGTTGTCCAAATAAATTTTCCATAATTGAATGCAGAGAAGAAACATTGAGAAAACATGTAACAAATATGAAGCAATAGTATTAAGTATTAAGCAACATGTAACAATATTAAGCAATCTTGTTTTGACTTCAAACATTGACTTCAGTCATTGAACCTGCCACAATTTTAAGATGATGAAATGTAGACAGAGATTACTAGAATTTGGAAGACTGCAGAAATCTTCATTGATTTGGGATTCAGGTGAATCTTTAAAATTATTAATGTATAATTACAGTCTTATACTGAAAGCTACAATATTATACTCATGTCTTTGGACATTTGCTTTACCTTAGTAACTTAAAAAGGTAAACAATGATACAAACAACTCCAAAGGCACCATCAAGAGACTATTAGTTACAGAACAATGAGACTTTTCTCCTCCAGTCTGTCAGCTCAGAATAGCCACAGTTTAGTCATTTGAGCCCTACTCAGTTGAGACACATTATTGCTGCCTGAATTTTCTCTCCACCACATTTCCTGCAGCATTGTACACAGAAAGCTTTTCCAGTGAGTTTCCAAAAGAGACAATTTCAGTTGCTCTCAGAGGAAACAAAACAAAAACACTCTCTGCTTCATTTTGCTCTCCTATTACTACTCATAAATGATGTTGCCATTTCATTACAAATTTCCATTTACTCTTTATGCTGAATATTAGAATTAAAATTTCTTCAAGATGGTGATATACCAGATAAACACTCTCTGGTTTAGCTTAGTTGATATTAAGGGGTGGAAAGGTGTTCATCACTTAGGCCAAGAAAGTGAAAGCATAAATCTAATTTTCTATGATATTTTAGTAAATTCTTTCTTAAAGTTCTTATAATTTTGGTTCCATTGTGGAACAAAAATGGGAAACTAGAGGTAAAGCTTCCATTTGCTGAGGAGTCATGAGAAGAAGAAGAAACAAGCAAGAAGTAGTATGAAATCAGAAAGAATATCTGTATCATGGATTTTCTCACCCATTTTTGTCATATATGAAAAATAAGCTTCCACATTTATTTCTTAAGAAATTTTAACTTTTATAATTCATATTACATTTAAAATATTGTATTATATAATTTTAACTCATCCACTTCCAAGGAACTCCTACTATGTGTAGCACAATAGCCTCATCAGCGGAAGCAATAGATCATGACAAAGCAACAAAGAAAGCATACTACCCATAAGACCACACACTATAAGACATACAGACACATGATTAGGATAAGGAGCCATTCTGCAAGTTTTATAACTGAAATACAACCTTTTTGTAGCTTTGGCCTCTTGAAATCCAACATTCTTAGTGTTTTGATGACTAGATGATGCCTACCACACCTGAGGGAAGATATGTATTTCTCTTGTAGCCAACCTTATTCAGAAATACCCTCCAAAGGGAAATTATTGGAAATGCCACCTCAATGAAGCCATTATACCCTGTTAAAATGTAACAGAGCTGGGAGCTAAATTCAGGCAGACTGTCTCTAAATCTGTATATCTAATTTTACACACACACACACACACACACATTACATGTAGATTTATATATATATATATATATATATAAAACTATGGATTTACATATATATATATATATATACATTTATACATTTTATATATTGCTGTCACCTACATTCTAAAGGGAAATATCTTACATTAAGCCTTTTGGTAAAAAGCCAACTTAATTTATTTTCTTAAGCTTTCAGTATCCTACCTTCACTTGTCCATAACCATCACAAAGTTTGCCAATCAAAGATAGTTTATTCTATTTTTCCTCTAAGGATGTAATTTGAAATTTTCCTTTTCCCCTCATGTCCAACATGGAGAGATTAAACGAATAACATATATAAAATCCTCAACATATTGATGGAAAAAAATGAATGTATCATATTTTAGGATAAAAGGGAATAAAAGTTATCACTCTGATAAATAGATAATGAAATACAGGATTACAGTGAGCTGATACAAGTGCTAACATTAAAGAATAAAATATTAAGTAATCTTGATTTGACTTCAAACATGTACTACTTAATCATAAATTCAAGACTAGTTCCCCTTCTCTGATTGAAGGCTCCCTCAATACAAATGGAAATTAAACACTTGCTGCAATTGAGATAGAAGCTGTGGAGCCTGGAAAAGAGAGTAACATCCCAAAATCGAGGTCAGATTCAAGGAGAAAAAGGCTTTTGAGTTCAGCTTCCCAGAAATGGTAAGATTTGGACAGATAAAGTAGATACATGTATCAAGGCAGTCAAAAGACAAAATAACCCTGAGGCATTAAGTAGAATATTTAAACTTTTTAATGTGTCATTCATCATGCTAAAAATAGAGCAGAAAGATACAACAGATTCACAAAACAGATGATACACTGATACATTTGGAATGTAGGTTGGGGACTCTGAAAAAGAAGCAGATGAGTTGGGATAGGTAGAATAAGAATAGATTCTGGTTAATGGAATTTCTATTCAAAATAAACATTCTCTTTTGTGAATGGAATTCAAAAGATGTGATGTCTAAAGGTTTTTAAAGTTTATAATAAGCAAATAACACTGTACAAGAGGAAAATTGCTGCAGCTCAGCTCTTTCTTTCTTTAGAAATTCGCTCAAATGCAAGAATGCATTTATAATACAAACCATTTCTATTTCCATTGAGGTGATGAGGAAGAGCTACCTTTTATGAAATTTATGAAGTTCAAAATTCAATAAGCACTGTGTTTACAATGTTGCTCTTTCTCTTTTAGCCAAACAGCATTGCCATTCAACATATTCTCTGCCAGATTGGCTTATATTTTATTTATTGGAAAATACACTGACTTTCCCTATTCCTGAACTTCTGTTGTGTTTGAATATTATTCAGTTTATTTCCCAATATTTCTGGAGCTTTTTCTATTTTCTTTCCCTATCATTTTCCTTTACTTGTGGACTTTACAATAAAACTAAACAGCAGGACACAATAAAGTTACAATAAAGATAAACTATTGACCTATGCTGGATTTTCGCAGGTATATTTTAGGGGTTCATATGTCAAGGTTCCCAAAGTTTACATTGTACTGTTGCTCTTAGATTTCAGAAAAAATTATGTTTTGTAAATCCTGGGCTGAAGCACTACTGACCAAAAGAAATGATCAACAGTTTGTGGCCATAGCCTTTGAGTGAAACACTCCTCATCATGAGTCGCTGGCTTAAATTGTCTGGCCTCATCCATATACATAGAACAGCAAATTCTCAGGTGGAAATGGTGGTCAAGCTCAATCTTTCCCCTCAAAATCACATAGGAGGAATTTGAGGGAAATATTCAGAAATGAAGAAGTACAATGAATCAAAATTTTTCTATATTTCATGCAAAATAGCACCAACGTAAACTATGGATGCTAAAATATCAGATTTCAATATCAGTGTTATTCCTTTGAATAATGACAATATACACTGTACATAAATATGTTACCTAGCAGAGTGACACTTGCATGTATTGCAATATAATACTTTATTCACCTTACTAAGAGCTTGTGAATTTGTGCAGAAAAGTTGTTCTAGGTATATCAGTTTGGTATGGTAGCTCCTGTACAGGGGACAGGCTCTAAGAAGTGAACAAGTATCCAGAAGTTGTTTTGATGAGACAGGGGACATGGTAGAGAAGTGTGTATGGGAGAACATGGTATCTCAAGGAGAAGTGGCCACAACTGAATACTGGGTCATGCAATTTGTAGGACTTTTGGGAATTCATCAATCACAGACAAATAATGGGAAGCTAATAGTCTTTTTATCCTAAGATTTGAAAATGCAATTATAAATCACATATTTCTGGAATGAGATAGATATACATTTCTATCTAGATTCTAGAATGTATGTACTAATTGTATGATGATGCATGCATATATTTACTACCATGTTTCATACTACTGGGTGTATTGTCTGTGGAACCCTTCTTGATTTTTTAGTGAAATGTAAATATAGCTTTTGTCAGATCCATGAGGTGTGATAATGACAATGGGACATCATGGCTTCTTTACCACTTATATAAGATTACAATCCATGCTCCTTGGAGAATGCCTCTCCTTTTAAAGCTTAGAAAAAGCAAGTAGTCATGTTTGTCAGGCAGGTATGGAGAGGGAGAAAGGTTGCCCAATAGCAAGGAAGGAACTGTACTCTTCATCTACCACAAAGACGTGAATGCTGACAGCTTCCTGAGCTAAGAAGTGGACCTTTCCCCAGCTGAGCCTCTGGTGAGAATGCAACACCAGCCAACACCTGGATCCCACCCTGGGAGAACATGATGTTTGCCTCCAAAGAGCTTGGGATCCTATGCTCTGCTGTTTAACTCAAATAACCTATGAGATAATAACCATATGTGGTTGTTTCTTGGTACATGTGTGGTGATATTGATACATGCTGGACAGAAAAGAACTAGTATAGTGCTCTTGGAGTATGTGAGAGAGCCTCTCTAAGTGTTAGAATTTTCCATCTCTTTTTTTATAACCTTCCTAAATGTAGACTATTTACATAAGAACAAAGTGAAATTCATTAAAATAAATCTACATAGCACAAATACCATGAGGTTAAAAAATGCAGCTGTCTAAAAGTTTTACCAAGAATAATGTGTATTGTATTTAGGGAATCATTTCTTCAACCATTCTTCAGAATATTAATCTTTCTACATGTTTGTGAATGTCACATGAAAAATGTGTCTAGTGAAATGTAACTTTGAAAAATGTGATCAAACATTAATCACATTTTTTAATTTCAACTTTTAAAATGCTCTTGTGTATACTGTAAAAAGGCATCAAAACTAAAGGCTTGACCAAAAATGGCCTGGAAGAAAACCTCTATATTAGTTTTTTTGTTTGTTTATTTTTTCACTATTGATTGCTTTTAATTCTGTGCATGCTAACAAAGCTACTGTACCAACCTGGTGTCCTTAGGAAAAACTAGTACCATGAAAAAATTTTCTAGGACACATATTCATGAGCATTGAGCTACCTAATAACTACCAAGGTAGAGCTAAGGATATCAGCTCTCATTTTCTGAGGCTAGCCATTACCTTAGTTGGAAATGGAGTAGGATGCCTAACTGGAGCAGGCGGGAGGTCTGCTGGCCCCTCCCATAAACAGTCATGGTGATACTCTGCAGATTCCAGCAGCGACCTCCAGGGACTAGAAGATCAAGGGAAATGATCTGAAGAATAGACACATTTTCAAGGAGATTCACTCTTAGACTCAAACATGGCCTTCATATTACTTCTCATTCTGAATTGACTTTCTAAAAATTGCAAATAAAATATTAACTTTTCCTAAAAATAAATATATTTCTGGTCTACTTTTCATACACACAATGCTCCAGAGGTAAAAATAAATAAATAAATAATTTGAGTAACTCAAATTTAAACTTTGTCCAAAAAGAAAATAAATATATGTTATTTCTTCATTTAATATATACCTATACATAACTTCCTCACTATAAAAGTAATATGATAACATTGTTCATAATGAAGAAAAGAAAAAAAATGCTAAAATTATTTTGCAAACACAGACCACTAAAGTTAGGGCAGAGATCTTGTGGATTTTTGAAGCACTAAATGGACAGTAACAAAATGCGCAGATCAAGACATTTTGTAATACAATTTTTTTCTCAAAAAGAATACCTAACATTTCATAACATTTCTCCAAACTGTCCTTTGAATACATTACCAATTTGCCTTAATAATACCCCAGGCAGTATTTGCATCTGCAACACTTTCCTCAAGGTAACACAGACATTATAGTCCTAATCACATCTTCCATGTGAATTGTGAAGCATTGCACTGTCATTATTATTTTTGCATTGCTCTTTTATATCAATAGCCTTTAGAAAAAAAGTTGTAAGACGTATAGAGTTCTTCTTTGGTAGTGGTATTTTCTTTTACAAAATGTAGTTCTTGATTACTGAAAACTAATGAACAGTGGCCCAGAGCTGTGCTTTATTTGTTTCCTAGAAATGGGAAATGGGATAATGAGATGGAATCTGCAGACAATTCATTCAATACTGCTGGATACGTAGAAACATAAGTGCAATGCTCTTTTGTAATCTGGAGTATAAACAGGAAAAAAAAATTTTTTGACCAGTATTTCATTGTTACTAAAACAAATGAATGAGATTCAAATACAAATGTTTCATATCCTTAGATTATCTTTTTAAAGTTATTTTATTAATAACTACAAATGAAGTTACAAATATAAACCACTTCTGTCTTGCTCTTTCTAATTTTCCTCAATAGCCTAATTCTTGCCTTAACCCTAAATAAAATATCAGATTAACCCGATTCTTTTCAGACATAATTATTAAAACTTTCTCAAGGTGTTTGCAATCCTAACAATGGTTACATATTATTAATGACAATATTTAATCATTAAACTTTGACTACAAGCCAGCTCCTTCTCTAGTCACTTCTAATCTAGATGCCTGGATTAGATTTCAGAGAATGCACTGTAGGGTAAGAGAACACTGGAGAATCACGATAAGAAGAGTTTGCAATCTTAAACATAGTGGTCAGGAAAGGCCTCAGCAAACACAATGCAGCACTTAGTGAGGAGGTGGTGGGCCATACAGATTTAGGCCAAAAATAAAATTAAATGAAAGGCCCACAGCGAATTTATTCCCCTCATGTTTTAATAAAAGTCCAGGAATAAAGTAGCTAATGATCTTGGAGTTAAAAAGGAAAGAGCAGATGATGAGATTACCTGTTGAGAGGAAGAAAACATTTAGAGATTTGTAGCTGTTCTTTGAGACATTCTGCTGCAAGATAGGACCACAAGGTTTTCAACGGAATGATGGTATATTCTAGCATCCATTAGCAGGACCAAATCAGTTGCAGTGATGAACTCCATAAGGATGCATGGAGTTAGAAAAACTAGAAGAGACTTTTGCAATAACCTAACAATAGGTGCAAGACATGCAAAGAGAATTGAGTTAAATTTAATTGCAATTCTTTTTAACTTCAGCAATTGGAAAGCTACTGTTAATTACTTTTCTTAAAGTTCCAGTCAGTTTGATACAGGTGAGAATGCAGTACCTTTGTCTTTCAGGGTGCAGAGAGGGAAAGAAAAATGCTATAAATTGGCAAATTTCTTCAAATAAATTTTCTCTCTCAATTTCATTAGTTTTGTTTTGTTTTGTATTTTTTGAGACAGGGTCTTGCCTTGTAGTTCAGGCTGGCCCTGAGCTCAGCCTCAAATGTACAGCAATCCTCCTGCCTCTGTCTCTTGAGCTTTGGGATTACAGGCATGAGCAACCACACCCAGCACTGTGGTATATGGCTCTGATATTTGGTGGGTGTGAGTCTCCATGCCCAGTATTATTGTATGTGGTTACCGGGGATCAAACCCAGGCCCTTGTGCTTGCAAGGCAGGTACCAAAACCACTGAGCTAAATCCCTTGCCCCAATTTTATTGATTTTTATAATACTAATTAATATCCTAAGTTGAAGGTTATAATATGTACCCTTTCAACATCCTACATATAGTACCTGGGGTGGCATTTTACTTTGGAACACAAGCATATTTTCTGCTTAATATGTTATTATTGTCCTGGTAACCCAGCTAAATACAGATGGAAATTGTTTCATTTTAACAGCAAGATTCTACAAATAAATATGCAAACATGCATCTATACACATAATAAAAATAATAAGCTACATTTTATTTAAATTTGAGAAATTTAAATTTTCCATTTCATCGTTTTATGAAAAATCTGAGCCTTTCAGTGCTTCACTATTTCCTTATGAGGCTAAATGATGTGTTCAACATTTTCTTATGGTGGACATTTAGTATTTTAATGAAGTGATTATGGTCAATGAATTCAAAATACAGATTTTGGCAGGTATTATATCCCCATATATTAATCTTAATACTCATCATAATGTTTTCTTAAAATAACTTTCTACACTCTGTTAATGAGCCTTATTAAAATGCTGGTAAAGTTTACATGATTAATGCTCAGAAAAATAACACCCCTTTATATTCTTATCAGCAATGTTAGTTTATTTCAAAGAAATTTCAGCATCACTTGATATTGCCTATTTTTTTTTTTTTAACTCGGAGTTTCCGTGTTTTTTTTTTTTTTTTTCAATTCAAGATCATTCAGTGAGATACAGAAATGAAACTCTATGGCTAGAGATTATGACACTGCAAGTTAAGAATGTATTAAGTGGGATTATAGGAGTTTAAAACTTTAATATATATATATGTGTGTGTGTGTGTGTGTGTGTGTGTGTGTGTGTGTGTGTGTAATAAAACACAATGCATATATTACTTTTCATATTATTTGTAGGTTTAAAATTCAGTGCCCTCTGATTCATTAAGGAAAAAGAATAAACTATTCATCTTTGGCAACCTATGGAGTAATCATTCTTAACAAAGTCCAAGATTAAGTATAGCTGTTTTCCTCTTAATTTTAAAGGATAAACTCTCCACGAAGAGAAAACCTTAATGGACTTAGTTTTCCTTGGAGGAAAAACCAGCTATCAAAATATTGGCAGAAAGTAAATGAAATGAGAAAATAGTCACACATAGTCAGAGGAATAGTTAGAGGTAGTGGAAGCATTTGGCATTTTAGTAATCCAGAGTAGAAAAAGGATATATATATAATATATATATATATATATATATATATATTATATATATATAGTATTTATATATATATAAAGTATTTATATATATATTTGGAGAGGATATATATTTTTGGAGGATTCATTAGAAAAATGCCCATGGTACACTATTATTAATCCACAAAATATCACCACTTCTAGTCCTTTCTACTCTTCAGAACTTTCCTCAGATCATATTATGTTAAATTGTTGTCCCCTCCAAATATATCTTTCTGCTGGTTAAAGGAATCTTACTTTCTCTTGTATCCAGATAATTCATTCACAAATACTGATATTTATGCAGATACAAACAACATAAAGATACCAGGGTCAACACTCCCTCCATCTTTCAAAACTTATTTTTAATAACCAATTTTTTTTGAGACAGGGCCTAACTTTTTGTAGTTCAGGCTGGCCCTGAGCTCATCCTTGAACTCACAGCAACCCTCCTGCCTCTGTCTCCCAAGTGCTGGGATTACAAGCGTGAGCCACCATGCCTGGCACAGTGGTATGTGCTTCTGATTGCTGTTCAGTGTGAGTCTCCATGTCCAGCATTGTACATGGTTGCCAGGAATTGAACCTAGATCTTTGCACTTGCAAAGCAGGCACCAGAACCACTGAACTAAATCCCTAGCCCCATAAGCAATTATTTTTAAAAAGCTGTCTCTCTTTTTTTTTTTTTTTTTTTTTTTTTTTTGAGACAGGGTCTTACTTTGTAGTTCAGGATGGCCCTGAGCTCAGCCTGAAACTCACATCGCAGCAATCTTCCTGCCTCTGCCTCCCAAGTGCTGGGATTACAAGCGTGAGCTACCACGCCCGGCACTGTGGTATGTGGTACTGGTTGCTGCTGGGCGTGAGTCTCCATACCCAGTATTGTATGTGCTCACTGAGGATTGAACCTGGGTCCTTGTGGTTGCAAGACAGGCACCAGAGCCACTGAGATAAATCCCCTGCCCCTAAAAAGCTGTCTTTTAATGAAGGTTTATTATATGATGGATATATAGAACGTGTCAAGAAATATATTGCTGGGGCCAGAGATTTAGCTCCATGGTCCCAGCATCTGCCTTGCAAGCACAAGGTCCCTAATGCTGGGCATAGTGGCCTCTGCCCACCAGCAATCAGTACTACATACCACAATGCCAGGGATGGTGGCTCATGCGTATAATTCCAGAACTCAGGAGGCAGAAGCAGAAGGACTGGAGGATTGCTGTGAGTTTGAGGTCCAGCCTGAACTATAAAGCAAGACCTTGTAGCAAAAAAAGAAAAAGAAGGAGAAGTACATTTCAGGAAATACTTTGTCTTGTTCCCATTTCATAAATAAGTCATTTGAGACGAATAAAATCATTATATGCCATTGTTAATAAATGGAGAAGGTAAGATAAGGTTTCAGCATAGAACTCAAATTATCTGTCCTCAGTCACACAGCTAGAAAATGGAAGAGTTATAGTCAGTCCCAGTTCTGGCTGATCTTTCCACATGCAGTACTTATTTTCACAAGTATACTATAGACTCTCAGAAGCAGTGACTGATCATTGTTTCTATTCATATTTTGTGTAGCATCAGTATTTACAATACATAATCCATATCTGTTCTAGGGTAAAGGTTACCCAGAAATTTCATGTAGAAGCATAAAATAGTTTGTTCTAGGATTCACTCTAGAAGATAAGTAAGAATGAAGATATAAAAAAGCAAACAAAGAAATCACATCAGATAACATAAAACACACATACATAGCACAACTCAGTTTTCAATTTTTTGGCAATATCACCATCCAAGGCAGAATTTGAAAGCTATTTTCACTCACAGTCTTCCCTCAATAAATGCTTAGTTAATTCTTGCTCCTATGGGTTCTCTGTACCACAAGTCGAGTTCATCTTTTCCTTTCTTATTTATTTAACTCTGACTTTTGTCATGTCTTGAGATTAGTCTTCATCATGTCATAATATTCCATGAAACTTCACTGTAGTTTCTGCCATGTTGATGGTTCAGAAATGATTTTGTGCTCTTTTGAAATAAAGCACATTACTTTCCATGAAAAAATATCCAATAAAATAAAGCTTAGCAATTTTTTTTTTCAGGTTGCTTGTAATACAAGCCAATTGTAGGTATGAATACAAAATACAAGTAGACTATTGTACTAGGATTTCATGAAATATTCTAGTCTTCTCATACTCTAGTATAACAAATAAATAAAAAAGTAAAATTTCCAGGACACATAGATAATGGCCAAATTCTGATTCTATCTTTTATTTTTGAGAATTATATTTTAGGATGAATGTGTAATTATGGGGCCAATATACTTCTCCAATCCATCTAATGCATATTTTTAAAAAAATATACTACTGTTGCAGAGAAGAGACTCAGTCAATTTTCCTCCATGAGTAGCTGCTAATCAACACAGTTGCTATTTAACTTGAAACTTGCATTTAGATGCATGAAACACACAAGAAGAAAATGAAAATAATATAGTGTCTTTGCGATGAGTAGACTCATTGTTATAAATTATAATTTGAATTTAGTTCTGCAGTCTTGGCCTTTCTTGATATTCTGGCAATTTACTGAGAAACAACTAAGCTATAAATTTTCATGTACTAGTCTTTGGATATATTGTAGCACAAAATTCAGCAGTATTGTGCCTAGTATATTGCACAAACAGCACTATATATTCATTAGTCTTGTTATCACTGGGATACTAAACCACACATTCAAATTTAAAGAAAAATATTTTTAATTTTATACAGCTTCAGTCCATGATTAGTGGCTCCAAGGCAGAGGCATCATACCAGGAGGATGTAGTGCAGCAAAGCTGCTTAGTTTTTAGTGGCTGGGAAGCAGAATAGGGAAAAAGTTCACTTCTCTTTTGAGACTCATGGCAAATTCTTAACTGTGAACCTTTGCAAAAATCAAAAACATGCTACATAATCCCAAGGAAGAATGGCACTGAGAAACATTTTTATTTCAAAGGGAGCAATAGAGAGTAGGAAAGACTAAAACCAAAACAAGCTGAAACCTCACAGAGCAAACATTGTATCTGGGATTCAGGACACACAGTGATAAAATGTGAATTATGGAGACTGAGCGGAACTCCCCCTAGCCTCTACTTGCATGCAGACCACACAGACTCTTGGGTTGGCTCCATGTACAACCTGCAGGTTTCCTCAGGAGACATTTAATATTCCTGGTATCTTCACATATCTTGGCTGCCAGTCAACATTTGGCTTCATTCCCACACCTTCAGGCACTTCCCTCTCAAGGGCTCCCCCTACCCTCAGTCTTCCAGTCTTGGGGGTTGGGGAGAGCCCGTTGGAAGAACAAAGTCTGAATAGAAACCTTCCTGACACCACAAGTTTTTCATTCTACATGCCTATAAAAAATGCACCATGTGGATGATACCAAGGTCTGCTGTTAACAGAGGTAGTATCCAGGCTCCATTGAACCATCAGTGGGCTCTGACCTCTGGGATGGCTAAGAACAATTAGAAGAATCCCCAAAAACCAGTTTGCTAGGAGGTCCTTCTTGAGCAGGGATCAAAGGAAAGGTTGATGGTTTTCTGCTCTGGAGTTTAAACTGTATTGAGTCCTGTTGATTCCTAAAATGCCCTCCAGCCATTTTAATTTAACAACCACACATCCTTTGAGCCCAAATTTACACATTTCTTTGGAGCCAAAATTTATTTTTTCATGTGTTTCTGCTCTGCCTTTTGCCTTTAATTTTCACTATAAATTTGGTTGAAAGAGGCTAGCAGTTTCCATGCCAGTAATTGAATATTTTCCCTGAATTTTCTTCTGCCAGATTAATTTATTAATTGACCTTAATCTTAGTTTAATTCATTACTTCTGGACATGGGTAAAATGTAGACAGATCTTTTTTTCTGTCAGAGTATAAAACACATGGTCTCTAGTTCAAGTACAAATGGTGGCCTTGTTCCCAATAGAAAGCGCCTTAGCATGGCTTTTACTCTTTACATTTCTATCAACATTTTGGTCCTCAGAACATCAACCATAAGGATTCAAGAAGCTCTGCTTACTGTATTCCAAAGGTTCTAGCTCACACCTCCAAACTTTCCTGAACTCCTCCAGGAAACTCTGAAGGTTTTTAAATCATATGGTCAAATACAATCACAACAATGACCTCACTTTTCTAGTACCAACTTTCTGTATTAATCACCAGAAAACAGTACTAGATTGACACAACTTAAAGGATAGGCATTTCAGTATGGCTCACAAGTCAAAGAACTCAGTCCATGCTTGTTTGGTGGCATGTGGTAGATCAGGGCTACTTAGTTCCTATTTGTCAGGAAACAGAGCAAGGAAAAAGTACCAGAGAGGATGAGACAAAACACTAAATATAGGTCTAAGAGTTACACTTCTATGACCACCCAGCCACACTTACAAGTGTGCTCCACCAAAGTCAGTCAAATTGAAACTGCACCCTAATCACTACGCCCTGAATTCTAATTAGAGTTTTTACAATAAAATTCATATATTACTGGGCCGGGGATTTACCTCAGTGGTTCCAGTGCCTGTCTTACAAGTGCAAGGGCCCAGGTTTGGTCCCCTGGTAACCATATACAATACTGGGTGTGGAGACTCACACCCAGCAGCAATCAGTACAACATACCACAATGCCAGGCTAGTGGCTCAGGCCTGTAATCCAAGCACTTGGGAGGCAGAGGCAGGAGGATTGCTGTGATGTGAGTCTGGGCTGAGCTCAGGGCCAGCCTGAACTACAAAGCAAGACCCTATCTAAAAAAATTTTTTTTTAATTTTTTTAAATTCATATATTACTGATTTGTGTGACTCATCCCACATACATGTTCAAACAGATGTTGAGTAATAGCTTCTTATCTTTTCAAATCTGCCAATAACTGATAGCATAGTTGTTGTTGCTATTGTTGTTTTATATAGACTTACAACTTATATTGAATATTATTATTCTGGAATTTTATAAAACATACACCAAGAAGAACAAAAATAGGTATTTAATCTTCTATTTCAATCTATTTCACCCTCAGAGGAAACTTTAATCAGGATTGGCAAATATGGAAAACATTCTATCGCAAGTTGTTAAATATGTATTTCACTCCTTACATTCCTTAAATCTTTGTCTAAGCTGAAAAACTTTGAGAAGCATTTGAAAGGTCCTTCAGTCAAATTTTATAACCTTAACATCTCACTTGTTGAAATTCAAATTACTGTGCTTAGTAATTATTCATGACTGTGTTCTCTCTGGAAATAAAAGAATAGATTTTATTCTATTGGTATGAAGGGAAGTTACTTCATGTGCATGGTCTGTAGACAGTTGGGGCAAACAGAGCAGTAGTGTTTCATGCTTATGAAGATGGAAGAAAGGTTAATGATAACAGAAACCAACACGTCAGAAAAGTTTTAGCACATTACCAAATACTACTTGTTAGGAAGAGTATCTAGAGGTTCAAAGGAACAGCAAAGAAAATGTCAACAAAACAATCTTCTTCAGGGCCATGCAAGTGTTACTTAAACAATTACAGTGCATCAACAACAATTATCCATTGTGTATCTCACACGCACGATGCTCCTGATTCTCACTAATCTAAATATCCCACCTTATGACCTTTGTAAGATTTCTTTTCTGAATTTGAATTGGAACATATAGCAAGTTTCTAGTATCTATAAAACAAGCTACTCTGTCTTTGTGTGTAGGAGGCAGGTGACACCGAATCATAGAAAGAAATATACTGACAATCTTGACTTTAAGGAAGAAGCAGAAGGCTGCATATCTCTGGCCAAGATAGAATATCCAAACTTGGACAAGTACATTAATTAATTAATAGTGGAGACACTACTGATACAGCAAAGGTGCACCTGCCTTTGCTGTCTTGAAGGATTATATGCTGTGTCTTTGAGAAGGATTTTTGAAAATGTGTTGCTGTGGATCAGACCCAGGATTTCAAGATGCTATCTACATATTTACCCATGGGCTCGATTCTGAGCTGGAGTGGAACAGGACATGAGAGCCTCTTCCCTCTCTCTCTCCTCTTTCTTTAGGTTGTGTTTCAGACTCTACAAAACAGAAGGGTTTTTGTTTTGTTTTGTGTTTCTTATTTTTAAATTGAAAGTTTTAGTCATTAGCTTGTTAGTCAGCCATGAGTTTGTTCGTTTGAAAGAGCATTGTGTTCTCTAATGAAGTCAGAGTGTTCCACTGGGCACACTCAGCTTTTAAGCAGTTGCTTGTTTCTGAGGAGTTACATATTTTCTCTGAATCTGAAGTCAGCTCTATTCACTAATTGAAGGAGCAACTTTCAAAATAAATTCCAAGCTTACAGTAAGACACTTTTTTCATTTAAATTAACTAGCCAATTTCAAACTTGACTACCGATCAATACTGACCCAAAGCCCTCCAGAATGAAACAAACAAACTCACTAAAAGCAAAGCTTAAGGGAGAAAACTTAAAATTAACATTTCTATAAAAGGAGATAAATTTTCAGCTGTGATACAATAAAAGTACTAAAAAGGCCTGGAATGTGCTTGAAATGAAAATAGCATGTTCGCTCCATGAAGTTTCTGCTTGAACTTTCAAGAAACATTCTCAAGTTTACATACAAATTTTACAACCAATTTTCTTTGAAGACTATAAAGTAGAAAATATGAAGTGTGCCATAGATACAATGAGCAGGAGTCCTTCCATGTAGTTGTATTGTGTTTTTCAAAAAAACACTATATTATTTCAAGTATTAGTGAAATTAATGCTTACTCATATGAAGTCGGGCCAATTATGCTTCAGTTTTCACCTTTGGGAGATGGCAGATAGTACTGGACCATGGTTAATGAACACATTCAATGCACTGTGCCAGCCATGGATCTAGGGATTGAGAAACATAGGAATAAACAAGAGGGAAACATCCTGCTCTTGTACATTTTACATCTGAGGAAAAAAAAGAGTAATTATGAAAAGCTTAGATGGGGTCATGCTATGGTAAGCAGGAGGAAGGCAGTATGATAGTGTGGCAGGGGAAACCTTTGGCTTGGATGCTCAGGGAGATATGATTCTTCACCCAATCTAAATGGAAAGATGTTCTAAGCCATTTAGTGTTCTGAAGAAAGAACTGTGCAGGTAGGTCCAAGTGTGACGGCTTCTGTGGATTATAGCAGCCTACAGAACTCAACAAGGAGGAAGGGATGCAAAGAGGTCAGAGAAGTAGGCAGGTGAGTAGTATGACATACAAGGACTCTGTGGCTAGGTGCTGGGATACTTAAGGACCTGCTCACCAGATTTACAGCGTGGTCCAATTTTTGATTTTCCAGGGTGAATATCCAACAACCTTGCGGACAATTTCAAGCTATCAGAAATTTCAAAGTTCACAAAATTCCTGAAAACTTAAGAATGGTGAGAGCCAGTTCAGTTGTTGACTACACTTGATTTTATTCACTTGGGGAAAAATATCAAAAAGATTTTCCTTCAGATTTCCTTCCTCTAGTTTCTATTGTTTGGGAAAAGGAGGAGACATCCATCCTACTGCTCATGAAGTGAAAAGAAGCAAGATGGCCAGGGATTTAGCTCTGTGGTTCCAGCGCCTGCCTTGCAAGTGCAAGGGCCTGGGTTCGATCCCCGGTAACCACATGCAACAACGTCAGGAGTGGAGACTCATGCCCACCAGCAATCAGAACCACATACCACACACCACAGTACCAGGTGTGGTGGCTCATGCCTGTAATCCCAGCACTTGTGAGTCAGAGGCAGGAGGATTGCTATGAATTCAAGGCGGAGCTCAGGGCCAGCCTGATCTACACAAGCGAGACGCTGTCTCAAAAATAAATAAATAAAAAGAATCAAGAACAATTGCAGCTTTTCTATTGCCCATCCAGAGAATGAGCAGTGACTTACCTGGGGGCAGGGAGGATGGATAGAAAGATTGTGTCAGCTCTCTTAGGCACTCACTTGTTCTGCTCCATGTGAACAACAGGGAGAGTGTGGACCTGCTCACAAAGGCAGGAAAGCATTTGGAGCTGGATTTGCTTGTTTAGCACTATCCTTGCCATTGAGGGATAAGTATAGCTCAGGAAGATAATTCAGCTTATGGGGGCCTCACAACTAAGACATGTTCCCCAGTGATCATCAGCATGGAGGTGACACTTAGAGCTCCCTCTTTCTTCTCTCTTTTGTTTGGACTTTTCAATTCTACACACTCACAGGAATAAGTGTGTTCATTGTTTCTTTTTGACATTAAGTCCCAACTTATTACAAAAGTCAAATGGATGCAATCACTAGAATAATTTGATCTGATTTATATTTTACACACAAAAAAAGCTGTGTCAGAGAATGACAGAGACAAGAGAGAAAGAAAAATCTTCTCTAACAATTATAATTTGTCAGTGACTATAGAGTGAGAAGAAACCCATGTCCTAAACATGAAGGAATAGTGTTCTTGGCAGAGGAAAGATCCTCTGGTGGGAAAGACCTTGAAACTGATGGAGACCAGCACGAACTGGAACAAATGGATGAGCGAGAGAGTCGTTCTTAATGAGGTAAGAGTGAGGCTCAGCCTTGTCAGGGTTATGTTAGCACATTTGGCACCTTTGTGTAAACTGAAAAAATGTACCTCCTCGAAGCAGATAAATTAGGAAAAAAATGCTTTCTACAAGGAAGAAAATTGGAACAAGGTGCTCCATCTTTTCTGTTGATATAACCCAAAGCCCTGGGAAAGAGCTTGGGTAGTAGCAGCCTGGCTGAAGAAATCCTAATTGCACCGCTAACCATCTGGAAAGGAGTGGGGTTTCTCTGAGTGCTAGAGAGAGTAAATAAAGTTTGCACAGGTGGATGCTGAGCAGAATATACTGGTTAAGGCAAGCAAGCTGCTTCAGTTTCATTTTTGACCACTCTGTTGGATACTGATTTTTTGTTTAGTTATTTTCTCATTGCTGGAACAAAATATTGGATACCTACCAGATAAAGGAGAAGAAATTTATTTTGGCTCTGAGCTCATAGAGTTTTCAGTCCACAGTCACCTGGTTCCAAGGCAGTGTGGCATGGCAGAGGGTTAAGGTGGAGCATAGTCCATGGCAAAGCTGGCAGGTGGCAGAAAAGGATCAAGGGAGGAGGAGGGCCATATACTCTTCCCGGCCACCCTCACTATGACCCACCTCTTCTCATAAGGCTTCTCCAAGGTATTGCCATACCCTAAACAATTAGCAATAATTTCATTCTGTCAGCAAATGTCAAGAAGGTATACAAATATGCTAAACAACCACCAAAGTATTACAGCTGGTTCAATTAAAGATGGAAATAGAAGACATGTGTTTCAGTTATATCATGTCTCTTTATTTATAGATTCCCCCAAAGTATTGTTTTTTAAATAAATTTTCTCCAAACAATATCTTTTCTTTTTTCTATTTCTTTTCTTTTGTCTTGGCCTGCTTTGTTCTTTTCTTCTCTGCTTTTTTTCTCCCCTTTTTCTTCTTTCTTTTCTCTCTCCTTTTACTTTAGACATCATTTGGTACGAAAATATAGATATATTCTGTCCATGAATCTGGATTTTGGTAACTCAACATGTTTCTCTTTCCCATTAATCACTATTTTCAACAACATTCTGAAGAGATTCTAGTTCATTTTCTTCTTCTCCTTTTTTTCCTGCTAATATACCATAGGAGGATTAGATTTCCATTAGCAGATACACACACTAACACAATAAAAAAAGACCTACATAATTTATCATGATTATGATTATCACCTCTTTTGCTTGCTATCTGGTTGATTCTTCAGGAAATAATTATAAGAATATTATTTCCACACATATTCAGATTTTCTGAATCTTTTAAATTTTGAGTTTAGTTTGGATGGATAAGATATTGAAAGCTCATGTTGTCTTTCTTTGGTTATATTTGTATTTTGGCATAAAATATTGCCATTGAAATATCTGATGACAACTATTTTTTTCCTTTGTAAGTGGCTTTTCTTTTCCTGGATGCAAAGTGATTCCTCTTCTCTTTCTTTTATTATTAAATGTAATTTTATATAATGATGTCTTGTTATTAACTACTCCCTAAGAGTATTTTCTGTAGGAGCAGTATGTTTCATTTTAATGTATCATTTTATGTCTTTATTTTAAGATAATATTTTCTTCACTATAATATTTAGTTTTTTCTTTATTCATTGCTCTGCTTTTCTTTTTAGACAATTTATTCATAAAAATAGAAGTCTCCTTTTCCCTTTTTTTTTTTTTAGGTTTTTTGACACAGGGTCTTGCTTGGCAGTTTAGGCTGGCCATGAGCTCAACCTCAAACTCACATCACAATGATCCTCCTGCCTCTGCCTCCCGAGTGCTGGGATTACAGGCGTGAGCCACCAAACCCGACACTGTAGTATGTGATACTGGTTGCTGCCGGGCGTGAGTCTCCATGCCCAGTATTGTAAGTGGTTTCTGGGGATCAAACCAGAGTCCATGAGCTTGCAAGACAGGCGCCAGAACCACTGAGCTAAATCCCTGGCCCTCCCTCATATTTTTGATCATTCTCTTCTCAAATATTTCCACTTCATCCTCCCTTTCTTTAAAAATATTTCTGTTTAAACAAATGTTTCTTTCATTTACTTATAAGATATTTTCTGATGTGTTTATTTGCTTTTCTGTTAGTTAAGACACTTTAAGTTTTATCACTGAGGTTTTGTGTTTTATTTTTTGTTTTTGTTTTTGTTTTTGCTTTGCTTTGTTTCAGATAGGATTTTGCTAACTTTCTGTGAAGCTGGTTTCAAACTTGCAAGCTTGCTGTCTCAGCCTTCCAGAATGTTAGAATCATAGGTGTATCCCACAATGCCTTCCTTGCTTTTACTTTTATTTCTAATTCTTTCCTGTATTTTGAAATATCATAGAAGAATACTTGTATTAACATTTTGTACCACTTATCTATAACTTTCACTACTTTATTTAGCTTGTTTGACACTAGCAGTTCAACTGCTGGACAATTTATCTTTGTTAACATGGTACTATAATGTCTTCATTGAATGTAGAGGTATGATTGCTTCTCTCTCTCTCTCTCTCTCTCTCTTTCTCTTTTTTTCTACATCTGTTTCTCTGTCTGTTGCTCTTGCATTCAATCACATATTATTTTAATGAAAACAGAATATATAGGATTCTTATTCATCTTATTTGGACTGTGATGACCATAAAGATAATTTTTTTTACACTCTGAGCAGGAGCGTATGGGCCACATATCTTTGTTAGTTTCATATTTCAGGAACCCCTGTCTTATTAGGACTATTTAGGGTTCAGAAACATATGCTCTTACTTTTTATCTTTTTTCCCCTATCATTCTCATTCTATTCAGTTTAGACTTTTCCTGACAACTTCTCCTTTTGAAATTTTGTGGTGGAAAATTGTTTTGACTTATGAATTGGTCTATTCTGTTCCCATGCTATTGACTCCCAGTCTTTACAAAAGAATGGAGATAGCAAGTTTCTTTCTTAGCCCAACTACTGTTTTCAGCCTAGCCCTGATTACTTCACTGAGTACCTAGAAAATTTGAGATCTTCCTGACTTTTTTTTCTTTTTTACTTTACCATTTCTCTGTTACCATAAATGATTTTCAATAACTTGTGGATTCCCGTGGCTGTGAGTGACTTCTTCATATACCTGACTGCTTATATTTAGGTGTTTGGGAGATATTTTTATGAAAGAGATTTGGGACAGCTTTGATAATTATACAACAATGCCTACTAAAGGCCAAAGCCAAGATTTGAAGCCAAGTCATGTTCTTTACACTATGAAGCAGTCGATCCACTTAGCGTTTGGAGTAAGATAGCACTTGGTTTTCAGTTTATTCACATGGACAGAAGTGCAGGTGATTTTTTTTAAAGGTGAACTAAACCAGAATTTGGAGCTTTGAAGAGGCTGGACCACAAGATGAAATCAGGAATGTTGTGGCTTTTTCCTTGTCACTAAGGCTGAAAGAAACTTCATTGAGTGCAGAGATACTTGTATAAATATTTACTGTTAGTATGGAAAATAATATAGCAAATGAAAATGTATGACTTCTTTTGTAATTAAGATAAACATCTGTCTGCAATGATTTGAACATGGTACTAATCAGGGAAGCGCACAATGCAGGGTCTCATAATATTTCCTGTAGAATAATAATTCTATAAATGGGTGAACTTATTATATCTTTCACTTAAGACTGTTGAGTTTAGGCTGAATGGTGTCCAGTTGTAAGAAAAGATAAACTATTCTGAGTGACTTCAAAAAATAAATAGTAGATGATTGGGTCCTTCAGTTGAGTAACAAAATCACATAAGACATGTATAAGAAAATAACACCATTTTCCTATGCTCTGAAGATAAGTCAAATGAAACAGTGGGCCAGAATCAGAGTTACTTGGCTATGACTGTATCAGGTGAATAGCTAGGGCGAGAGTCAGTCACACAGAGAGGGCCATTCTGAGGACTTCAGTCCTGAGGAAAAAGGGAATCTGGCAGCCACTAAGCACATATAAAAACCATGGTTTCTATCTGGAAATAAACATAGAAAGTCTATCCAGTTACATGTGATAAACATTCATTGCATTAATTTATACAACTTCCTTTTTCTTACAAAACACAAATGATGCAGGCGTATTATTTTCCCATTTCAATCAAGTGTCACTGGCTGTTGAATTGTTTACATTTTGTTTGGCAGGTCAGTGTTTAATTTTGAAAAGCTCGCTGTATGAGTTCCACTTGAATAAATAATATCTAGTAACTATTAAAGATCACTCATAATGTACAAGTGATTGAATTTTCCAGTACAACTCTTCTGTGACTTCATCAATTTAAATAAAACATTGCCTTTAAAAACATTAGAACTCATCTCTCAAAAAGCTAGGTTTAGAGGTCCCATTTGACCCAGGCATCACTCTCCTAGGTGTATACACAAAAGAATTAAAAGATTCATACCACAGCAACATATGTGCACCCATGTTTATAGCAGCTCAATTTGTGATTGCTAAACTTGGAAACAACCCGAATGTCCATTAACTGCAGATTGGATAAAGAAGATGTAGTTCTTGTATAGAATGGAATATTACTCTGCCATTAAAAGGGATAAGATTGAGTCTTTCCTATTCAAATGGATGTACCTTGAGGACATTCTCATAAGTGAAATAAATAGGTCACAGATGTGTAAATATCATATCTTTTCCCTGGTATGAGAAAATGAAGTGGTAAGTGAGTTGTAGTATGTATAGTTGATATTGTGAAATAAAAAATATTTAAAATGAAAGAGGGTGTATGGGTAAATAATGAGGGGAAATAGAAAGTGATAGTAATAAAGAAAAAAGGAAAGCTTATGAATATAGAGGATAGGGTGCAGGGTGGGGGGAAAGAGGAAAATGAGAATCAAGTCTTGTAATATTCTGGTATAAACTCTCAATGTTGAATGCAATGATGATGTGTATTCATAATATACCAATAAAGATTTGAATTTAAAAAAATCAAAACTCGGACATATTGACAAGATAATTCACAGTCTTAGTTCTTCTTTTACTGCAAGTGCCAAAACTATATATATTGGAAGCTTCTAGGAATCTTATTTTTTAAGAAAAGACTATCTAGAAGAAAGAAAAACCAACTTCTAAAGGTGAAAAATTGTAATACCTGTGTGTAATTCCTGGCACTGAATGAATATTGGTGAAAGTGTGAATAACACCTAAAAATTAATTATGTTACCATCAACTACTTTTCACTTCATCTTTTACTTCCTTTCTAGTTATTGGCTTCTCTTATTTCTCCAAAGGATCACCTATGAAATGGGCTTGATTTACATTGGACCTAGGAAAACTGAGCAGGAAATGCATACTAAATTAACAGAAGCAATAATAAAAATTCAATTTTTTCTTTCTTAATGATGTGTTAGAAGTTATATAGATAAATGTGTTATTATCTCAACACTAAATTTTATTAAAATATAAAAGTGATCTGAATGAATTCCCAAATCTTGAATTAGTGGAAGTTTTTCTTGCACACAGCCAAACCATGTTTCATTTCATGTAGTGTTATCAAGATTTTTAGCTCATTCTTTTTCTCTTTCTAAAACCATTGCATTTCAGATACACAAGTCTTCATGTTCACATCACAAGCCCTACTTCTTCATCTTGAATTTCCCCCTTGCTTTTTTCCTTTTATTTTCCCGATGACATTACATCCCCACCTCAATTTTACACACTTTTATTTTTTCTAAAGACTTTCTCCTCCCAAAACCTTTAAACTAAAGATTAATCCCTGATACTTTTACTTCACAGAAAACTACAGCATACACAGTAACTAGTTCTACTTGTCCTTATTGACAGATCTCTCTTCCAACTAACCCATGACCTCTTCTTTCAAAGTAACATGTTCTAATCATGCTGTATTCTTAGCTCTTACTGCATCGCTGGGCATTGCATTGTATTCTTTGCTAGTCCCGTCCTTTCCATTTATCTCACTCAGGTGGAAATGTCCTTGAGTGGAGTGCTTTCATTTCCTCCAGAAGCTGTCTGCTTGACATCTGTACTTGAATTAGATTAGATGCCTCCAGAACCTGTGATCTATCTACTCATCTTTCCTTTTGAGCTTGTTCTTGACACATCAATAAGCAGTGCCAGGCTGCACAGAAGTGGAAAGATTATGTGGACTCTTTCTCTCCTCCTCTCATGCTTCATCTTTGGGGCAAGTTCAATTGTTTTAGCCACTGAAATGAACTTCAAATTTATTACTACTTATATCATCATGCTAGTCTATGCTTCTATGATCTCTCTCCCAGAATTCCTTCATCATCTTCAAAAAGTTCTCCTTCCCCTCATTCATCTCCTTTGGTTGTGCTTTCTTCAAACAAGTGAGGAGCTTTAAATAAATAAAATAGAGATTTCTATAATTTTTCTAAAACTCATGTTATATTTAAATTTTATCTATTTATCATGACTTAAAATAGAGCTGTAGTCTTGACAAATAAGAATACAAAGAACCGAGTTAAATTTGAGTTATTAGTGAATAATGACTTTTTTACTATAAGTATATTCTACACAGCATTTTGTACATACTTCCACAGAATAGTATTAATTGCTTATCTTTAGTTGAAATTTAACTAGTCATCTTGCATGTTATCCATCTTTTTATATGGTTCAGTAAAACCTAGTTTTTGCCTGTCTTTTTAGATATTACTCTTCTTTTAAACTGAGTATAATACACACTAACATTCTGACAGTTCTGCGAAGACGCTGTGTTCTTTCCCAGCATTGTGGCGATACACTTTGTCTTCTCTGCCTATAGCACTTTCCCATACTGTTAAAATTGTAGCTCATTAGTACATTTGTGTAATATGTACTGTTGACATTCCCCATGGGAAGTCAGTAGATGTGCATAACACATGTTAATTCCATTTTCATACCCTTTTCCTTCCCTCCACATCTTTTAATCTCTTTTTCTTTTTTTGTTCATACTTACAGCACAGAATATTGTACTCTTTGTCCATATTCTTCGTGATCCATCAAGTATTCACTTAAGTCCCATCTCTCAGAGCAGTGATGATCTTACATAATATGAAACTGCTCTGTTAATTTTGTTGACATTAGTTATTACAATTCAGTAATTATTTTATTTTTATTATTTATCTGTTGCTTGTTAATGTTTTTGTTAACTTTTTCCTATCAAAGTTCTTTTTGGCCTGTGTCTCTTTAGTACTGTGAATACTTTAAATTATTTGGTAAATGAATGAAAAAAAAATCAATCCCAACAAATTTTGAATTAATATTCAGAATGATAATTTGGATAAAGTTTAATATGAAGACTTTGATTATGTGAGTTTGGAACCCCAATTTCCATAGTTTCTGAAGCTATAAACTATCAATATTTTAAATGATTATTTTTCCATCATTACATTCAGGATAATATCAATACTTGCCCTTTAAGTCTACTATTAAAATACAAAGAAATCACATTTTGTGTTCATACATAAAACATTAAATAAAGTCTGAGCTATTACTGTTCACAAAACTGACATTTTATAAGTAAAATGACTTACCACTGAGCCTTCTAGATGTTATCAAGGTGTATGACCATTCATCAGCTATCACATTTAAGATGGATCAAGAAGTAGTCTGAGAATGAAATGGACATGGACAAATATTTCTAAACTGGTGTTAGACAAGAAACAACGCAAGTAAACATATAAATAGGCTGCTTGCCTGGTATCTACATTCTACTTAGTCTAGGAATTTTTCAGGGAGTTATTAGAGGGAAATTTTACTTTCCATCCCAGCATCTTTTACTTCTTGACCCAAGTATAGGTTGAAGTTGGTAATGGTGGAGAAAAATTATAAAACAAGTTTTAAAAACTCAGTGGATAGAAGAATGGCACAAATGGCCAAATTTTAGGGCCACCAAAATTTGCAGATCTGATTCCTACTAATTCACCGGAAGGCCCTCCAGGAAGATTTGCATGTGGAGCTTCTGAGGTTCAGTGGATACCTGCTTAAACCCTGAACTGTTCCTGTGTAAGGTGTAGAGCACAGACATCATATGAACTCATCCAAAGGGATTTAGAATGCACTGTACTCTCCTACCTCTCTTCAAATTCAGTAAACACTAAATCCAGATGCTTTTGTGTAATCTGAAAGTTAAATAGCATTTTTATACATAGTTACTGAATTTTCAGAGCACTTCTCTTGAAGCAAAATACATTAAAAACAAAATATGTTACTATGAGAAATTAATGGTTGTAAAAATTTAGATTTTAAAAAAATCCTTCTTTTTCAGAACAGAGGAAAATAGAACTGCTTTAAAACCACTCCAAATTATTTTCATTCGCTTAAACCAAAACACAAGAGGCTTATTCATTTTTAATTGAATTAAAAATAAAGTTGCAGGAATGAGAAACAATATGTCAACTTTCCATTCAAAATGCATGTTTTTAACATTAGATGTAGTGTCATAAATATGATGCCATTGTAACTGAAATTAAGGTTTACTCTGCCAAATGCAGTCATGCAAATAGTGTCCTTTAAAAATATATATTTATAACTTACCCTGAAACATTCGTTCAAAAGAATTCTTTCAATTTTTTTTATATTCACTGCTTGTATAACCAGTCTCATCTCAGAAATATTATTGAGCTACAAGTAAATGTGGTTTTCATTTGACTGGCGTGACCAATTATGATGCAGATTCCAAAGGTTGAACTTAACCCAACAAGTTTACTTGGGAGAGAAACGGCACAATCAAAAAAAGATTTAGTCTTGACTAATTAAACACCACTTCTTTCCCCAATTTTTGCACAGTCAGTCATTTAAAAGCAATCATACAGTAGGAAGAAAAAGAACAAAGGGAACTTTCAGAACAGCCGTGAAAAAGAGACATAAACATTTATCATTATGATCTAAATATCTGAGAAGATATAATTTCACAAACATTCATTTCGTATTACACTTCTGATATCTGTGGGAGATAGAGATAATTGAGCTGAAGATTTAGCTCAGTGGTTCTGGCACCTGCCTTTAAGTACAAGGGCCCAGGATTGAACCCCGGTAACCACATACAACAATGCCGGGTGTGGTGACTCACACCCACCAGCAGTCAGTACCAAATACCACAGTGCCAAGCATGGTGGCTTAAGCCTGTCATCCCAGCATTCGGAAAGCAGAGGAAGAATTGCTGAGTTTGAGGCTAAATAGTGAGCTGAGGGCCAGCTTGAACTACAAAGCGAGACCTTCTCTCAAAAAACAGGTAGTTATTATTATCTAAAATTCAGTCCAGACTATCCAGTTGGATAATACCAGGAATCATGTATTTTAGACACATTTTCAATGATGCAGGCATATAAACAAATTATAGGTGTCATAATTGGCACAATAAGAATAGCTCATGCATCCATATATCTCTCAGGGCTTTGTCCATAAACAAGGAACTATTTTTTAGACAGTCCATAACTCCTGAATACAAAGAGCTGATGACTATCAGAATATAAATAGAAAATACTGAACTACATAGGTAAGCCTGCAGGTGTCTCCATATGCATCCTACCATGCCTTATGTTAAGCAGCTCGAAGGAGTGTTCGAATGTGTAGTTATCTACAATACATCATCGTCTAACATATCATTAGAAGTGATGATTTATTTCCATTTATGAAGGATTCATCATTTAAATTACCCTAGTGGCCTCAAAACCAAACTTGTGACTTAAATTAGTCAGAATCTTTGATCATATGTAACACATAAAAAAGGAACATCCCATTGCCTGTGTAAATATCTTTACTAATACGATAGAAAACAGCGTCAACTGTGCCTTCTATTACCGACTGGACTGGAAATCCTTTTTACACAAGCTATGTAGAAAGAAATTTTACCTCAAAGTCAGGCAAATAATGAGTGTTGAACTCAGGTTTTGCTGGTTTCATGCCTGAGTTTCTCCCTGTATTAATAACATGAGCTTGGAAATAATATGAAGTTTCTCTGTGCCTCCATGAATTTATGTGTGAAATGATGACCACACTTGATCCAAGGGATGATTTAAGGAGAAAATAGGGCAAATATTGCTGGTATTTGGCACAAACTCAAGACAATGTTAGATCCTTTATTCTTCTTTAGAATAGATCAAGGATGCTAAGTTTTATGAATAAGTGTGACTTTTAAAAGACATGGAGTAAATGCAAGCTTGGCCTTGGGATTGGTGTGTCTCTAAACAGCATTTCAGGCACATGCACAAGCAGCTACAGTGTCTGTCCTTCCCAAATGTAGTGGTCTGAGATCTGCAACAAAAGCAGTCTGGAAAGAGACCCAGGATGTACAGGTTTAACTGGCTTAAGAAACACTTCTTTATCCATTAAAAATACCCTAAAGTGGAGACTCAGACATTCTTTGGGGACTACATAGAAGCCACGTTCAGATGTTGGCCTCCTTCTCTTCCAAACATATCTCAGTTCCACCACTACTACCGTCTCAGCCATGAATTAGCCATGACACATTCATATCATCTTAGACTATAGAGGTTACCTATAGAGGTAGGTATATCTTACCTATAGAGGTTACCATTAGGTAGGACCTAAGGTAAGTAACTTTTCACCATGGTTTACTATTTCTTAAACCGTGAAGCACACTACAGGCTGCTAGACTTTTAGCGACCACAGGGCTGATGTGGTTGCTACCTCTCTGACACCAGATTCTTCCTGGCAGTATTGACAAAGTAAAGTTTTGATTCAGTTCACAGCAGCAAGATAGCTGCTAATTTCTTTCTGTAGTGCTATATTTGACAGCACAAACCAATAGAGAATAATATGAGAGTTTGTTGGGCTATAAAATTATGAAAAGGCTTTTAACGTACAAGTTCTTAACTTGAAACATCCTGATCCACTCCCTGGGGAAGTCTTCCCTGACACTGCCGGATGACACAGACACTGCTGTAAGCGCTCGTGTGGTGCAGACGTGCACTGCACTCTCTCACTACTCATAATGAAGATGCTTGGTTTGGATTTGTGCCAGTAAGCTATGCATACCTGGATACCTGGGCCAATCCTGATGTATTCCCCACTGTATCCTAGGCAATATCATTCTGTATATTAGAGAATTTATCCTCAAACATATTTGTGGAATGCTTTAAATTAGAAATGTGATACTTTTTCTTAAGGTGAATAAAAATATCATGCTTCACATTTGGGAGAACATCTTAACCCATGTGAATATTTTCCACACATTCAAACTTAAACATTTTCATTTTGATTATACATAGATAACATTATTACAAGTCCTAGTTATATACAAGAAATTTCATTAATTCCTTTGAGTGATAATAATTAATTCCTTTATTTAGATAATAAAATTTCAACCTTTTTATTTTACAGATTTTTTTGTTTTATTTTTGTACTAGGGGTTGAACCCAGGGTTTCATGTACACTAGAAAATGGTCCACTACTGAGCTATGCTCCCCAAATTTTTATTTTATAGACTTTATTGTCATTAAAATATCATATCATATTATTATTTTTCTATTACAAAAGTTAGATAACTCCAGTAGTCTAATATTCATGTTTCAAATTTTTCCAAACTTGAAATTACAGATATGAAAATTTTCCACAGTTAATTTGTTTTAAAGGTAACTGACAGTTTGTTTTTATTATTA
>PVIR01011652.1:0-46754 GCA_004026965.1 Petromus typicus
TGAACCGTTCTCTTGGTTTCTATTGCATTAATTTCTGCCCTGATTCTTATAATTTCGTGTCTGTTGTGAGCTTTGGGTTTGTTTTGCTCCTCTCTTTCTAGTCCCTTGAGGTTCAGCATTAAATTGTTTATTTGAGCTCGCTCCATTTTCTGGGTGTAGGCCTTCACTGCTATGAATTTTCCTCATAGGACTGCTTTCATTATGTGCCATAAATTTGTATATGTTGTACTGGGGTTATCATTTAGTTGTGAGAACTATTGAGTTTCTTCTCTCATTTCTTCTGTGACCCATTGGTTGGTCCGCACAGTGTTGTTCAGTTTCCATGTGTTTGTGAAGATCCTGGGCTTTCCTTTGCTATTTAGCTCCAATTTCAGGGAACTATGGTCTGACAGTAAACAAGGGATAACTTCAGTCCCTTTATAATTGCTTAAACCTGTTCTATGAATGAGCACATGGTCTATTTTGGAGAATGATCCATGAGCAGCTGAGAAGAATGTAAATTCTGACTTTGTGGGGTGAACTACTCTGTAGGCATCTATTAAGTCCATTTGCTGAAGAGTCTGGTTAAACTCAATGATTTCCTTATTGACTTTTTGTCCAGTCAATCTGTCTCTTTGTGACAGTGGGGTATTCAGGTCCCCTACTATTATTGTATTGGAGTTTATCTGGTTTTTCATGTCCGTTAATGTTTGTTTTATATAGTTGGGTGCCTTAGAATTTGAAGCATAGGTATTTAAGATTGTGATTTCTTTCTCTTGGATTTATTCCTGTACTAAAAGGTGGTGTCCATCTTTATCACTCTTTATCAGTTTTGGCTTGAAGTCTATTCTGTCTGCAAATAAAATCGCCACTCCTGCTTTCTTTCTGTTTTCTGTCACATGGAGTATTATTTTCCATCCCTTTACTTTCAGTCCATGGGTTTCTTTCTGAATTAAATGTGTTTCTTATATGCAGCAAATTGTAAGATCTTGCTTTTTGATCCACTCTGCCAGTCTATATCTCTTAATTGGCAGGTTGAGTCCACTGACATTAATGGTTATGACTAATATAGGTAAATTTAGTGCTGCCATATTTTCCTGTTCTTGGTTCTGTTACTCTACTTTTGCCCTTTTCCCATCAGTTTCTTATTTGGTCCCATGGGTTGACTCAGTTAGGACTCATGGATTTGTAACTTTCCTTGTTTTTCTACAAGATATTCTTTAAAATATTTTGGAGCACAGGTTTCATATTTGTGAAGTTTTTCACGTGTTCTTTGTCATGGAAGTATCTTATTCCCCATCAACTTTGAAGGATAGTTATGCACGATACATCAGTCCAGGTTCAAAGTTGTTTTCCTTTAGGGTTGGAAGACTTCACTCCAGGCTCTTCTTGCACTGAGTGTTTGAGCTGAGAAGTCCGCTGTGATCCTGACAGGCTTCCCTTGGAATGTAACTGCTTTCTTTTCTCTGGCTGCTTTCAGGATTTCATTCTTTTTTTGGATATCTGGGACTTTTATGACTATATGCCTGGGTGTAGTTTTTTTCATGTCATGGGAATGTGGCATTCTGTATGCTTCCTATATTTGTATGTTCAATTCTTTACCTTTTTCTGTGAAGTTTTATGCCATTATCTCTGTGAATAGCTTTTTGATGTCTTTAGCATTGTCTCCTGCTTCCTCAGTGACTCCAATGAATCTTATGTTATTCTTCTTTGAATCATCTAGCAGCTGTTGGATTGACTTTTCATTATCACTTGCTTTTTTCCATAGATTATGCCTTTCCAGTTCATTGGTTGAGATCCTGTCTTCTAGGTCTGAAATTTGGTCTTCTGCCAAATTCATTCTATTGCACAAACTTTCATTTTCTTTCGTAACTTCCTGAGCTTCTGCTTGTAGGTTTTTCAAAGTTCGATTGATTTTGCTATCTTGGATTCTATCAACTGCATGATTTCCTCTTTAGCTTTATTAATCATCATGTTGACAGTGTCTAATATCTCTGCTTTCATCTCAGAGATCAGTTCTGATTTCCATTTTACTAGATCTGCTTTCGTTACCATTTCCGAGGACCCTGGAGACTGGCCTTCAAACTTCTCTATTTCCCTTCCCCCTGTGTTACCTTGAGGTGAGAATCTTGGTATCTGTGACTTTGTGTATTTCCTCATCTCTGAGTTTTTGTCCTTGCTGTTGTTTTTGGCTTTGTACCTGCCCTTTTTTTGGTGATGTTTGCTGCAAGTCTCTTTCCTCCTAATAGTTAGAAACCTTATAATATCAATGTTTCCTGGGTTGTTTTTTACCATCTGTATTGGGACCTAAAGAAAAAGCCCTAGTTCTGGCACACCATATGAGGCACTCAATCAATACAGTCAGAACACCTCCTCCCATCTGCTTTAGAGGAAGCTCTGGCTTTTGCACTGCTACAATGGCGCTGCCTGAGGTTCCAATTGGCCCACCTGCTCACCAATGCAGAGTCTCTGGGCTCACTTGTGCAGTCGGCCTGGAGGCCAGTAGGCTGTAGGCTCTGTGCAGCTGCAATGGTACTGGCTTATGTTCCAACAGGCCCACCTACTCACCAATACAAGGACACTGGATGTACTTCTGTAGTTGACATGGAGAAAGTCAGACTCTTACCTGCTAAACTCAATCCCTGGGTGCTTTTCCAGTGTGGGCCTGGAGGCCAGTAAGCTCCAACCCCAGTGCAGATTCGATGGTGCAGATGCCATTTCCAAAGTCGCCCATTGCTAACCTCAGTCCCTGGGTGCTCTTCCAGCATAGGCCTGGAGGCCAGTAAGCTCCAAGCCCGGCACAGATACAGTTGCGCATTCGCTGCTTCCATAGCCACCGCTGCTAACCTCAGTCGCTGGGCGCTCTTCCAGCATGGGCCTGGAGTCCAGTAAGTTCCAACCCTGACACAGAGTCAGTGGCACACTCGCTGGTTCCAAAGCCCCCCGCTGCTTGAATATATACACTCTTGAGCTGACTGTTGTATGGCCACAAATTGAAATGGAAAAACACTTTAGAAGTAGTTTACTTTTGTGCATATGTAATGTACCAATAAAGATTAAAAAATTTTTTTAAAAGTAGTTTACTTTTGTGAATTATACATATCCATCTGCATATTGTAGGCATGCAAAAGATAAACACTGTATTTTATTTCCTTCCTCATAATCTTCTGTCTACTTTTGATTTCTATCAATATCAGGTTGATCCATTCTCTGGTTGATGTGCATTTGAGCTGTTTCCAAGGTTTAACTAGTACAAACTGTGCTGCTATTCACATGCATGCTCATGTATCACTGTGGTGTGATGCTTTTCATTGTTTCATGAATATACCTACTAGGAAAATAGCAGCATTAAATGGGACCTCCAATCCTAGTTTTTTGAGAAATTTTCATACACTTCTCCACAGAGGTTGCACCAGTCTACACTCCTACCAACAGTGAAGAAGGATTCCTTTCTCCTTATAGCCCTGCCACCATTAATTATTGCCTGATTTCTTGGTAGCAGCCATACTTTCTGGAACAGGATGAAAGATGTAGTTTTTATAAAATGGAGCATTATTCAGCCATAAAAAGTGATAAATTAGTCATTTATAGCTAAATGGATGCACCTTGAGACCATATTCATAAGTGAAATAAATAAGACACAGGTGTGTAAATACTGTACAATTTCTCTAGTCTGAGAAACCTAAAGTGTAAATGAGATCCAAAATGTATGATAGGTACTGTGAAATATGAGGACAGCATTCAAAGGGAAATGATAACTGAGTGGGGACTGGGGAAGGCAAAAGAGGGAAAGAAAAATTGATAGTAAAAAGGTAAAAATGAAAACAAAGCCTAAGTATGTAGGGAATGGAGTAGACAGCAGGGCGGGACAAAAAATAAGAATCAATATATATTATATACAGGTACAAACAACCAACAAGGAATTTGATCATAATGTATTCCTAAAATGTACCAATAAACTCAATTTATTTTAAAAAAAAGATCTATTCCAGATTTATCCCTATCGTGAATTTTCTAAAATTAATTACAATTTAAATGTTTTAATTATACATTTAAACATTTTTTTTAGTATTTTAGTTATTCTTTGTTGCTTCAGTAGAAGTTAATCCTAATTTTACATTTCAGAATAAAATTTACATTTGATCAATTTGTAATTTCTTCCCTTCCACCCCTTCCTCAAATGGAATTTTGTTAAAAGCAAAAAATCTTACTAATTTTATTCATTTTTAAAAATTAGAAATGATGATAAATATTTTGAAAGAATAACTGACTTATTTGGTTTGGATTTATAAACAAGCATATTACACTTGAAAAATACAGAGCTTAGTAATATCTATGTATACAGAGTGGTGTGCACTGAAGATTGAAAATTCTCATCATACAGTTTCTTTACTTCTGAATGAAATAATTTCATTAAAATACTTGATTGCACAAAACATTTTATCCCCGGTCATATTAACCCATTAGTCCTTTAAATAATATCAATAATGATGTACAACTTATATTAAGCAGAATTTTGGTTACTATACCTTTTACCCTCCCCCTTAATGCATCTGTGAATGCCTCATTACACGCTAAAAGCAACACTCATAAAGTAACCAAGTTTACTGGCACAAGAGTAGGCAGATTGTAACTAGTTTATCCAATTTGCCCATGTGGATTACAGTTATCTGGGGTCATACTACAGGTATACAGAAGAAGTTAAATTCTTTTATTTTTATTTCCTGTCTCACGATTACATGAAGCTTTCGGTTTCTAGAAAGACCCAATTTAGTCTTATTCTAATAGGGAAATATCTATGAGTAATTACAGCTTAAATATAACCCCATGATCCCTTAAAAACAACATAGAAAAGCAAAATAGAGAAAAGGAGTAGTGGAAGGATTCAAAGCAAGATGTGAATTCAACATGGCACTGCCATCTTGGAAACAATGGGCCCAGATATCAAGTAAATGGATTCAGTCCTACTGCCATAAGGACCTAAATGCTGTCAATCACAACATAACAGCTGATTCTCTATAAGAGCCTCCAGATAGACACCCAGGCTGATCATCAGCTTTATTTCTGCCTTGAAAGACCTTAAGAAGAAACTCATCAGCATCTGTTTGGTCTCTGATCTACAGAACTGTGAGACACTGAGTGGGCGTAGAGTCACTAACTTTGTATTATATATATTACAGTTATGATAAGTATTACTCTACAACAGAGCATGGACATGTGCAAAGAACTAAGTGGTTTATGTACATAAACACTTAAACTCCTCACAGACTTACAAGATGAAACCCATTTTTAAGGTAAGAGTAAGACATGGAGATTCTAAGAAAAAAATTGTAGGTGAACTATGACCCAAGAAGTAAATAGTAATCCCTGACTGAAAACCAAGCAGTCTGACTTCAAAAACTATATTAAAACTACTTTCTCAGTACATAAAAGTAGTATCAGGCTTAGGAGAAGAAATGAAACATAGAATAACTGAGAAGCAGCAAGACAAACAGTGATCAGAAAATTGAAGAAAAATTCAGAACTCTATCTCTTTCGGTCTAGTATCTTATCCTCAAAATTACATCTTTTGCGGATGCAAGGCATGGTTATAATATTGGGATTAGCTTTACAGGAGCTTTATCATGACTTTTCTGGACATCTTATGTACTTCCCTCCAATAAAATGCATCATGACACATTATAAGAACATACATACACATACATAATACATATTACATGTGCATATATGTATGTATAACTCATCAACCTGGTCAGATTTTTTAGGATTAAAGAAAAGGACTCACACCTCCCAGAACTGGCCATATGGCTAACACAGCAAAGGGAAAGGTGCTGAGAAGTTGCCTGCTGCTGCTGAGTCACACTATGCATAAAAGATTGCACAAAAGAGCCCCGTTGCTATGCTCTGCTTGCAATGACTTCCTGGGTTTTAAGTGATCAGCTTTCCCCACATCCATCTGGAATATCAAGAAGAGACACATCAAAGGCCAAGGGGCTGATTCCTGGATAACCAGGCTTTGTTGCCTCTTCACTTATCTCAGACACAGTCAGGTCAGTCCGGGAAGTAGCAAGATGGGTTTCACTCGCGGCATTTGGCCCTTGAGGCCTGGCTCCCTACGCAGGAGACAGTTCTCCGGGTTTTCGGTCCCCGGGTAGTAGTCTCTGCTGTGTGGAGATACAAGGCTGATGCAGAGAGGGAGGCCCGTGCCACTTTATAAAGGAGGGTCTTCACAAAACCAATGGATGAGGGGCTGGCGGTGGTAGGTGGGCTGGGGCTGGGGAAAAAATGAGAATCCAGATGCATCATGTGCAGGTACAAATTCTCAACAAAGAATGTGACCATAAAGCATTCCTAACACACAACAATAAATTCCATAGGGGGGAAAAAAAGAAAGAAATTTAGTGCCAGAGGCTACCAGATCATTTTAACTTAATTCATGCTTAAGTCTAATTTGACTTCTCTTGCTTCTATTTAAAAAAAAAAAAAAAAACTTACTGTGTTTCACATAACTGTCAGTGCTGCCTCAAGCTACAGAAACAAGTGATAGAACAGTGAAAGATAATAAAATGTCTCAAGAATATAAAAAATAAATAAATAAATCAAAGAGGGTTTTCAGGAGACCCCTCTCAGGCATCTCCAACTTGTCTGAAACAAACCAACAGACGTATTTTTAGAGATATTTAGAAATCATACTAGAGAAACATTTGTCATATCTATTATAATGGTGAAGCCACAAATGTGCCCTACACTTACAAATTTTAAAAGCAAGGACAGTCTGTGAAAAGGTCCTGAAGTCAGAACAGTTTGTACAAAAGTGGTTAGATGACTTTTAACAGGGGAAAAAGCAAAGTGATGCATTTAACAATAAACAATTCAAAATATAAGATGAAACAAAGAGTTCTGAGCTGGTAGTCATAACGAAGAGGAAAAGCCTCTGACAGTCGGAAACTGTTTGCTCCTATTAGGTTCCCTGGCGTCAAAAGGCAACTGAACACCAGATAAAATTGGGCCATTTTAGTACATGAGGGCAAGATGGATAATGGCAGTTTATATGAAATGATGGTGTATCCGCACCTGAAATGCGTCTGTGGTACCACTGAGGCACGCCGCCCTTGAAGGGGGGTCTGCAGTGACGAGCACATGACCAGTGCCAGGACTGATGAGAGGGGAATTCTCCAACAGGTAGGCCACTGCTCTGAGAGAAAAAGCCACCTGCTCACAGCCTTCCCCATATTTCTCTTTGTACATGTCAGGAATGGATCAAGCATCTCCCCCTCCCCCTCCTCTGCGCATATTGCTCCCCTTTTGCACCTCAAAGTCCATAACCGTTATCTTCTTCCCAGAGGACCCAAACTGACCCTGTTGGTACCAGAAGTGATCTGATAAAGCGCAGCAGAATGGGTTTGTGGAGCAAATTCCCTGCTATCTGGCTAGAAGAGAGTAGATACTTTCTTGGATAACAAGGGAGATTAACTGCTAAAAGAGTGAGCAGTGGTGTCCAGGGGAAATGACTTTGGCAAGGAACACTTGCACTGGTGCAAAGGTAAGAGTGTTTGATGTTAATGTAGATGAGGACAGTGGAGCTGGCTGGTTAGTACTAAGGTGCACAGGAGCAATGAGAAAGGTTAAGAGGAGTTAAGTGCTGCGTGCTTTTCTGTGGCTCCTTGCTTAGTGCAAAAGAAGACACAGAGGAGAAACAAGTACAGGAGCAAGAACCCAAGCGTCAGGGTCACAGAGTTCCCCAGTCATTCACAAGACCAGGCCCAGCACATCTGTCATGCCAAGGCCAGCCTCAGTCTCACTTTACATCAGCACTTCTTTAGGAGTAAGTCTGCTTTCCCTGCCCACATACCCCGAGCCAGAGCCACTATTCAGAGCGCCTGATTAGACCTAGAAACTGAGCTACAAAGCAAGGGTAGCTGACAGTGGGCAGGAGAAGGGAGCGTTCCTTTGACATAATCAGGTACAGATGATCCATTTGGGCATAACTCAGTACTTCCTCATCCAGCTGTGAGCATACAAATGGGGCACCTCCATCTGGCCTAAGAGAAATATGTGTTCCAGGACTCTGATAGCATAGGGTGTGTTATCTCCAGAGACAAAGCGGTACCTGTCGTAGGGAACCTGGAAATGTGGTATACCATTTACGAATCATTCAAAAGATATCTAGCATCAACCATGTGTAAGGCATTGTGCTAGGGATAGAAATTACAGACTTCAAAGATATAGTAATGTAATGTCATAATCCCCTAATAGTTTTCACAAATTAGCTATAAATTGCTAATAAGAAATTCTATCTTGTTCTCCTATGTTGTAAGTTTTGACACGTTATTAACAAGAAAGTACTGTTCTAAATGGGCCATGCATCTGGCCTGATTTACATCCATTTTTATTTTTATGTTGTATTTTTTTAAATGCTGTAAGAGACTCTGTGGGTCTCTATTTGGAACCCAGTTTTAAACAAAGAACATAGCTTCTGTTCCTCACTGATAATGGGCCAATGCATGACAAGATCAGAGAGTCACTTGATAATTGGTATTATTTAAAACGTTGACTAAAAGCACTAGCACTTATGGTGGTCATTTTTGCATCAGAAATGAGATTAAATAGTGCACTAGTTTCACACAGTCCATAAAAGAGTTTTCAAGTAATAACGGTTATTTGCTCCTGAGTTGGTCTAAATTTGAATTCCCAATGTAATTTGGTTCTGTGGAATATTTATAATACATTTAAAGCACATGAAACCTAATCTGACATAACAATGTTTATCTGTTTATCTGATAAACATAACAATGATTATCTGTCTGTAACCGGCCTTACCTTGTTTTGGCGAGACTGTAGATCTCTTTGTGAGAGATCTCTCTCTTTGTGAGAGAGGCTTCATTTGTTTTGTTTTCCCTCTTGCACAAGCTACACTTGATTTTGTAGCGGTTTTAAATATTTGGGAACCATGAATCATTTAGTTATATCGGTTTCAATCTCACTGCCTTCCCCTCCTCCGAACGCAGAATCGGTCCAGTTTATGTGCAGTCGACACGGGAGTCCGCAAGGCGAGGCCGGCCCTCCCTTGCTCTCAGTTGTCCGGGGCTGGCTTCCGTTCTAGGGCTGAGATCCAGTTAGGCTCCAACCCCTCCGGCCCTGCGGGGGCGCGAGGAGAGGCCTTCTGCTCAGTAACCCCTGAGCTCAGCTGAGGTGTCAAAGTCGGGGCTGATCCTCGCTCCCCCTTCGCAAATTGTAAAAATAAACATCCCATCTCCGGCCTCTCCGATTGCCCCCGTCACAAGTTGCCAGATGATCCCTTTGTTCCTGAACAGTTTTAATAACTGGAAGTAACAGAGATGGCTTCATCTTCAAAAGGCAGCCTGTTTTATCCCAACTATTTCTAACAATTTCAAGCCCAAAGACACGGTGTTAAGTTTCTGAATGGCAGGAAGTAAACTAAGGAGGTTTTGTTTTTTGTTTTTTTTTTTTCAGTTTTTTTTTTTTTTTAATGAAGAACGTCAAAAGAACATCTAGACCTTCCTTTTCCACATCTCAGCCTTGAGGAAAAATCTGAACAAGAATTCCAAAGAGTAGCATTAGTACATTATCGGTTTATCAACTAAGGACTTTTTTCCTGAGCATCTCAGCGTTGCTCGATACAGTGGGATGATTGACAATAAAGAGCTCCCAGTTCCTGGTCAAGGCTTTGAAGTCTAACGGTACAGACAGAACAAACACGCACAGTCTATACGGAGAACAACTGACGGTGAGCGATGCAGAGCTGACTTTAAATATTAACAAGTGTTTGGAACACAGGAGAGATTGGTGACCATCAAAGCAGTAAAAAAGTTTATGGAGGAAGTAGGGGCAGATTCGTGTGGGAAGGATGAACGAAAGGCTCAGTCCCAACGACGGGTAGTTAAGAGCAACGGATCCAGAGCAGGTGATCACTAGCAGGTGATGGGGGAGCGGGTACCAGGAAGGCGGCGCACGATTCCTGGCTCTCTAAGCCTATTCCCGTGTAAATGTTATTAGTAATTACAGTGCTGCTAAGGCATTGTTTTACTTTTTGTTGAATTTTCGAAACTAGGATAACATTTATGAAGTCCTTGGCCATTACATTTAGTTATGAGAATTAGTCAAAGAGGTGCAGCATTTTGAAGAAAATGAGCAGAGGACGGAGCACACATGCAGACCTGCTTGGATAGCACGGGGATGTGGCCCCGAGAAACCAAACGGTGCCTGTCCTAGGGGGCTTGGAATTGTGATTTACGAATGATTCAAAAAACATTTAGCACCAACTATGTGTGAGGCATTGTGCTAGGGATAGAAATTCTATGGTAAATATTCACATATTTCCTAGCTTCGTGGAATTTTGCAGGGTATGTCTGCACTAACGTATTTTTGGAGGGGCCAAGGATTTAGCTCAGTGATTCCAGCTTGTGCCTGGCGAACACAAGGTCCCAAGTTCTATCCCCAGTAATCACATACTACAGTGCCAGGTGTGGTGGCTCGCACCTGTAAGCCCAGCACTCGGAAGCAGAGGCAAGAGGATTGTTGTGAGTTCGAGGCTTCACTGGGCTACATAGTGAGTTCAGGACCAGCCTGAACTACAAAGCAAGACCCAGTTTCAAAAAAAAAGGTGGAGAAAGAAAAATACAATTTTTTAAATACTATTGTAGATTCTATAAAAACTGTTAGTGTTGTTAAAAACAACTTTTTCTAATCATAATCTAAAATTGCTACTAATCTGTGTGAGACGATGAGATAAGACATATAAATAGATATGACGTACAGCTATCTAAAAGGAAAAATAGTTCACAGAACATTAATCAATCAGCTTCATAGAAAGGTCAGTCAGGCCTATATATCCAGAACAAAATTTGATCAGACTTTTGATATCATACAAATGTATCCTAAATTCTTAAAACCTCTTTCAAGTCTACAATAACCGCCCTCACCGGGCTAGCTCAGTCCATGTGTTCCTGCATGGTTTTTGCTTTTGCTTGGCCTCAGCTGATGTTCCAGCCTTGTGTGACCTTATGTGGTGTCTTTAGCTCTTTTATCATACCTTTGCTTCCCTCCCTTATAGCTTTTCTTTCTTTTTCCATGTAATCTAGTTCAATTTAAAAATGATCTCAGTGAGCCGGGGATTTAGCTCAGTGGTTCCAGCACCTGTCTTGCAATCACAAGGACCCAGGTTCGATCCCCAGTTAACCACATACAATACTGGGTGTGGAGACTCACACCCAGCATTAGTCAGTACCACACACCACAGTGCCGGGCGTGGTGGCTCACGCCTGTCATCCCAGCACTCGGGAGGCAGAGGCAGGAGGATTGCTGTGATGTGAGTTTGAGGCTGAACTCAGGGCCAGCCTGAACCACAAAAGCAAGACTCTCTCTCAAAAAAAAAATAATAATAATAATAATCTCAGCATCTCCTAAGTTCCTTTCATTAAAACAGTCACTGAGTTGAATTTTCTTTCCTGGAATATTATTTTCTATAAGCATCAAGATTTCATACAAGATTTACAATACAGGTAAAATTCGAGTTGGCTAAATATTTTACAAATGTATTTTATTTACAACAGAACTACACCCATCTGAAGTGGTTTATTCACATAAATAACACCTTTCAAAATAAATCTATGCATAGGTCAGGAGAGGCTAGTTTACGTACAATAACAGAAATCTAGCCTATCAATGTCTTCACACAGATGCAATCAATTCCTGACATCATACAATCAACAGAAAACTCTGATGTGTGTGAGCATTTGGAGACCCAGGAGGTGAAGGCTCTGTCTCCCTAAGGGGATGTAGCCTCACAAAAGCCATCAAGTTTGACAGGATAAGAAAGAGACCAAAGAAAATTGTGCATATGCTTTTCTATGCTTCAGCTCAGAGGTGAGACTAGTTTACCTCACGCCCATTTCCTTGGTCAGAATATGTGATATATTTGTCTAACTAAAATAGGTCAGCAGGTGACTCTCCCATGCTTCCAGAATGACTTGGGAACCAGAAATGTTAGTGAGAAGCATCTGTTATAGCCTGCAGGACAAATCAACCCACCATTTAAGAGCATGTTCCACAGAAAGCCGTTTATTTGCAACATGGGCATCTGAAATGAACAGAACCACAACACTTAACCGCTCGCGGATTGCTTGTCACAAACCAATTTTCTGTCAGCTTCTCTACTCTAAACATTCGTGTTTTATAAATAACTCTCAGGCATATTCTCAAACAGCTGCCAAATATGGACAATGACCATAGCTCTGCACCAATTCTTTTTTTTAATAATTGATTTTATTGGTATATTTTATATACACATCATGATCACAATCAACATGGAAAATTTGTACCAGTATATGACACGACTTAAATCTCATTTTCCCCATTTTTCTGCCCACCCCACACCCTCTATATATAAGCTTTGTTTCCTTTTTTAATGTCATATTGTCCCCCTCATTATACACCTCTGCCCCCTTTACCATTTGAATATTTCCTATTTCACAGTATCTGTCATATACTCTGGTACTCATTTATATCTTAACTTCATGACACTGACCAGAATTCCTGTAATGTTCAAGGATGACCGCTCCTGCTAATTTACTTCCCAAGATTTCACCAGATTTTTTGCTATTCCAGTTTCTGATTCTATTGCAGCAGAGAATCCGTGACATGAAGTTATCTGGAACCTCTTTAAGTTTGTTCTGTTGATAACCCTATAAAGCTGCAATAGTAAAAGGACTGGCTGTTGTTACAGGACTGGTTTTATGTTTAACAGGGACCTTCCTTACAACCACAGACATTCTAAAATTCATGATTCATCTGATGACTGAAATATCATTACAACTGACAGACACAAAGCTAGGAAACAGTGCTAAAAAGGAACTCTACCTCATCAGTATTAACCTGGACCCAGGTTCATTAAAAACTTCCAGTTTTGGAATGAGAATAGTAGGCACCATTCTGCAGAAATGGTCCTAGCATGTACTGTTCTCTTAATTCACGGCAGTTGTGTCTGCTCTACATTAACTTCTGTCCTCGGCACTGGTTTGGGGTATAGAAGAGTGAGTTTCATGTGCCAGGATGTAAACATCTTTGCTAGTGATAATCACTGTGGTCTTTTTATAATGATTATAAAATGATAAGAATGATACTTTGCACCGTGCACTTTTCTTATAATCAGCACAAAGCTTAAGTCCTAATCAATGTGACAGCTTTTATATCACTGTCGCAGGCTTTCATTGATGTTCTAACACAGGCAACTGTCTTAAACTAGCCAAAGAAGAATGGGGCCATTATGTTGGTCTCATTGATCTGAACTAAGTGAAAGTGGCCTGTATGTCTTTAAACCCTCTTAACACAACTTTGGTTATGACTTCTAATTGCTACTGATATGGAAGATAGGAGTTTCGGTTTTCTTCTCATGTATTTAGAATATAATGTTTCTGTTTTATACAAAATATAACTGATGAACATCTCAGAAAAAATGATTTTTCTAGAAGTTGTGATGCTGTGCACTGAGCCCTCTACGGAAAGACTTTTGCTATTATACATTTGTTTATGGTGCTGATTGGTGCTAATTTATCCATTGATGTTTTTCAGCTCATAGTCTGACTTACTGAATAAAACACTCAGATTTTCTAACTTATCTATTCACTTTACTTAGTTTATTTAACTGACTTACGACTATAAACTTACCTGAGTGTCAAGATTGCATTCATTTGGATTCTTTCAATGGAGAACCTGTGGCAAGGACTCAAATGAAGGCGATCCACATATGAGTGATTCCAAAAGCTGCAGTGAAGGAGCAAGATTAAAAGATTGAAAGGAAGGAATCAATATAAAAATGCATTAAGTATGGCCAGGGATCTAGCTCAGTGGTTCTGGCACCTGCCTTGCAAGCACAAGAGCCTGAGTTCAATCCCTGGTAACCACATCCAACAATGCTGGGCGTGGTGGCTCATGGTATAACCCCAGCACTCAGGAGGCAGAGGCAGGAAGATTGCTGTAAGTTCAAGGCTGGCCTGGGCTACTCAGTGAGCTCAGGGCCAGCCTGAACGACAAAATGAGACACTGTCTCAAAAAAAAAATGCATTAAGTGCAATGGAGGCTTACCTCACATATACCTCTGAGAATCAGGGAGAAGATAATTATTTAACAAGGACAAACACACACCAGGTCCCTCAGAGCATCAAACTCTCGTATGTTCCTGAACTGTATTTATCCATGGGCTACACCAGAGCAAGGGCTTTCAACAGAAGCACTGGTGGGAAATGGGAAGACACATCAGGAAGCCTGAAGCAGAACACACTCAACACGAAGCCCAGATCACACGACACTGTGACCGACACCTGCAGTTCAAATCAAGTTGGCCGAAGGATGAAACATGAGACAACAAAAGTGCACATTATATACGTATTTAAGTCCAGTTTGTCCTGTCCTACTGTGAAGCACCTGTCTTAGTTACTTTCCTCATTGTTGAGACAAAATACCCAACATCCAAAGTGAAGGGAAGAAAAGTTTATTTTGGCTCAGTTTGTAGAGGTTTCAGTTCAGAGTCAGCTGGAGCCAAGGCCGGGTGGCATGGGAGAGGGGTATCAAAGAAGAGGAGTAGTTGAATAGTGGGCAGAAGGTAGCAAAGCATGCAAGGGCCTTCCCAGCCTTTTTTCTGACCCATTTATATTCTCTCTAGGCCCCCAGGATCAGATGATGCCAAGCCAATCAGTAGACTGATTCAGTATCTACCCATCATTAATCCCAGCATCACACTCTATAGTCAGCCACCTCTATAAAGCCCCAGCTATGACCACATGAAGCTTTGGGGAACTTCTAGACACAAGCCGTAACAGCATGTAATACATTGGCAGGTACCGACTGTTGCTTATTGAAAATGCACAATTCAGGAAAACTCGGTGACATGTCACCTCAGCAATTATGATTTAGTCCTTACACAATGTCTTATTACCACACTTAAGGAAATGTCAACCCTTTTCTTTCTATCATGCTTCTTTCTCTCTTGCAATACATACTCAATATCTCTAGGGAAAAATCCAAAGACCTTTGCTAACCCCTTAGACAAACTCCATCTTTCCTGCCCGATGTGTTGTCCAGTACACAGATTGGCCACTGTACCCTTCTTTAGGCAATGTCTACCAGGCTTCCAGAAATGTTATGGAATCACATGGGCCAGGAAAGAGATAATGAACCATCTTTCCTAGATTGATTGAGATGTAAGAAAAAAACAAAATTTGTATTCATACGATATGTAGCCTTGTGATATCTTGATATACACACACATTGTGAAATTACTACTATTATGAAGTTAATGAACATACTAACCACTTCATGTAGTTAACATTTTGGATGCAAATGACAAGAATCTTTAAGATTTATTCATGTCACAAATTTCAAGTACACAGTATATTATTAATTATAACTAATATATTACTATTAACTATTATTAACTATTCACTACTACACTTTAGGTCTCCATAACATACTTATAACTGAAAATGTGTATCCTTTGATGAATATTCTATCCATTAATCAAGGCATCTTCTTGATTAATATGTAATGAAATGTAGAAAGACGCCTACTTAATGCATATTGGGTTTTTTTGTTGTTGTTGTTTTTGGGGTTTTTTTTTAGGTTTTTTGAGACAGGGTCTCACTTTGTAGTTCAGGCTGGCCCTGAGCTCAGCCACAAACTCACATCACAGCAATCCTCCTGCCTCTGCCTCATGAGTGCTGGGATTACAGGCATGAGCCACCACTCCTGGCACTGTGGTATGTGGTTCTGATTGCTGCTGGGAGTGAGTCTCCATGCCCAGTATGGTACGTGGTTAACAAGAGATTGAACCCGGGTCCTTGCACTTGCAAGACAGATGCTGGAATCATTGAGCCAAATCCCCGGCCCCTGCAGATTGTTACTATACATCTTTAAAGGTATATTTTTTGCTCTGGGAAGTTGATTAGAAATTGTTACAAAACTTATAATTTATAGTTCATTTATTGATTATATAAACATATACAATATATTATCACAAAATATTTGTATTCGTGAGTCACTGTGTCTGGTTTATATCTGTCCAGTCAGTGCCCAAAAAAGCAGGGGCTCTCTTTTGTTTATATTTGTATATCCTAGTTTCCAGTCAGTAGAACTAGATAAATATTTATAAAACACAAAATTATGATCCATCAAATATGGAAGAGAAGAAAAAGACAAAAATATTATTAAGTACGCACTGTGCTAGGAACCATATTAAGTATTATCTTACATACTTCTTACAACACATTTATTGTAGGCAACATAACTAACTTTATGTCCTTCTCGGAAAAGTAGATGTGAGTGAAAGTAAATAGCCAGACAAATCATAATGTCAGTTAGTTGTGGAATCAAAGTACAAACTGAGGCATAAAGACAGTTGGCATGTGCAGAATATCCTTAGAATACCTTTTCTGCTTCAAAAAAGGTGAGAGATGCACAAGGCAGTTTAGTACTTGGACAACTATTCCATGAAGCAACATAATGGTCCTTAGTGTTCTGTCCTCTACTTATATCTTTGCCATTTTAAATAAAACCACACCTGAACATACTGTGGACCTTTCCCCAAGCCACAGGCCCTGCACACAGCCAGGAGATCAATGCGGGCCCAGGGCCAAAACACTTTAGGGTGTTTGCACTAATTTTACAGTCAATTCAAATTCATGGTGTTCCTTTGCTGCAATTTTGGATTAATTCTTCCTTTACCAAGATGGCACCATTATCTCTTATTAGCTTCAAAAGTGGATATTGTTCAGAATTATGTAAAGGGAGAGGAATGCAGGGAGAACACGGTCAGGTGCCGCTGTGCCAACTGCGCCAGGGTGAGCCTGGGCTGTCAGGGAACCCAAGTTCAGCTCATGTCTCTTAAGAGGCCATTATCAAGGTATTTAATCTTCTTGGGTCATAATTACCTCATCCATAAAATAGAAGTAAAATTAGTGTGTACCTGACATCATGGTTCTGAGGATTACATTAGTGTTTACACATAAAAATTAGAGCACAGTGCCGGGGACACAGGAGAGCCATTTAACATTCTGACACAGAGACATACCCTGTTCAGAGGTACACATGCTGGATCTGCTGCTAATCAGAGTGCAACGCCATTGGTAAGCTCTTCAAATCAACATAATTTAGATAGCAAAAAGCAAGTGGAAAATTTAAAGACCAAAGTAATAATAATAATCTGTTCCATTCTCAATATGGAACTTCTCAAAGATAATCTTTGACCTTCTTCCAAAAAGTATTTCTCTCACTCTCATTCTCTCTCTCTCTCTCTCTTTCTGTTTCTCTCTCTCTCTCTGTATGTCTCTCTCTCTCTTATTAACTTCATATCTTCCCTCTTCTGCTTCATTCACATAAACATCATCTCCAGTGATCATTTCTTGACGGTTGAAGACAGAGGCCTGTTTATGGTGAGGGCTCAAATAGCCAACAGGCTAATCTGCAAAATGTTTTGTTTTCTTGCCTCAGTCGGCCAGGACTTGTCCTCTGTCTTTATCTGTTTTCCCCTTAACATTGACTTCCCTCACCACCTGCAAAAAGAACACCTTGAAAAGATTAATTATTAATTTTTTTAAAAGTGACTTCAAACACTTGAAATATAGGACAGGGAAACCTCAGTATCTACCTCTACAGTGATATTTAACCTTAATGACTCAATCATTTATTTTTTTTTCCTGTCTCAAAAAACAAAAGGTCAATTCAGTTTTATGACATCTGAGATAAAAATGCATATGAGCTTAAAATCTGCTAATGTTAAAATATTTACTACTTAAATCTGACAGTCATATTTATAGTCTTATCTCCAAAGACCTAAGAAGTGTGTATTATTAAGTGAAATCTATATTGAGACATTTTGCTCTCAGAATGCATAATTTGTTTCTATTTCTTTGTACTTATCATTTTAGCTAAAGAATTTCAATGGCTTTTGGATATTTAACTATTTTTAATGTCTGTATAATTGAGCATGCAATAAATTATCATAACTGACAGTTTTATATTCCACTGAAGTGAATTTCTAGCACTGTGGGACTGAAGATTCTTAACTTGAAATGCTCAACTTGTCATAAATTGTGTTTTCAGTTCTTTCAAACAAAATATCAGATCCCTTTGTTTCACATGGTCCTTTAAGTAGCTATAAAAATGACTTGAAGATTATAAGCTATCAAATATTTATAGGTTGGGTATTTGGAGTCTTTCCAAGCTCCAATAATTTAGTATATTTGAAAACTTTTTTTTTTTTTTGAGACAGGGTCTTGCTTTGTGGTTCAGGCTGGCCCTGAGCTCAGCCTCCAACTCACATCACAGAAATCCTCCTGCCTCTGCCTCCCAAGTGCTGAGATGACAGGCGTGAGCCACCACTCCCAGCACTGTGGTGTGTGGTACTGGTTGCTGCTGGGGTGAGTCTCCACGCCCAGTATGGTATGTGGTTACCAGGGATCGAACCTGGGTCCTTGTGCTTGCAAGACAGGCACGGGAACCACTGAGCTAACTCCCTGGCCCTTGAAAACTATTTTAAGTGCCTTAAATGTACGAGATATTACTTCAGCATCTTTAAGATAAAACAAGCTATTCTAGACTTGTGCCCTGTAATACTGAATGTCCTGTTAACTGATACCTGTTACTAAGTAATACTATTTGGAAGACAAGGCAAGTGTATTGCTTGAGCCCAGGAAATCAAGGGCAGCAGGAAAAATACAGCAAGATTCTGTCTTTTACAAATGCTTAAAGAACATTAAAGACTAAACTGGGTTGTTTTGGAACTTGGCAATAGAGTTTTTGAACATTTGAGTGATTAAAATGTGGTTGAGTAAGTTTTAACCTAGAACTAGTGCTTTACTATACTATTCCACTCCTAGTTCTAATGTATAAGAGGTAAATTATATACACTAATAGAAAATTTAAGAAAATAAACTGGAGGTAAGAAATACTTAAGTAAAATCAAGGAATCAGTGCCTACACAGGCTACCAAGCTCCCTCCCAGGGAGTGAGCGCTCACAGGACAGACAGGGTAAGGAGGAGCTGTGCTCCTAGGCCCACACTTTGCGATAACTAGGACACTTTCAATATCTTGACACTCAGAGCACATCCCAGGCCAATCACATCAGAACTGCTGAGATTCCAACTCCGATGTTAGTATTGTTGAAAGCTCCTGGAGAGATTTGATTGTACCTCCAGGATCGAGAACTGTGGCCCTCATAAGTTAAGGAATAGGGGTTCTCTTCGGGGCTGACAGTAATAATGGAAAAGAGGAAAGGAATATGAAAAAGCATACGAAAGGGAAATCACCATTTCTTCGTGAAAGTGCTGGGGAAATTGTTCCCGGGCCTATCTCATTACACACAAAATCCCCCTTTATATAAAGTAGGAAAATCCCACATTCTTGACCAGAGCTTAGAGCTCCGTTGACACCGAAGCATTGCCATGGAGGTCCGTTGTGCAGCAGCTCCACTCTCCCCTGTACACTGGACTTACTAAGCCCTGTCGTGTCTCTTGTGTGGGACTCTAGCGATGCCAGATGTAACGACAAAGAGTAAATACCTCCTCATATAAAATGTCACCAATTGGTGTACACAGAATTATAACTAGGAAGTCCACACATCATTTCTACTGCTGTAGGATTAAAAACAAATGTGATTATGTGATACCACCCTTCAAAATACCTTTGAAGTTGTTTCTGGCATTTTGATAGCTTGACTCTCAAATTCTCAATCCATTAGCGTTTTCATTGCTCTTCAACAGAATTCACTCTTTTGGTAAGTCACTTGAAATAACAGCAAAAACAAAAGCTGAATGTTTGGACAATCACTGATAGATTCAGCTGTTTTTCAGCTTTGATTGGATCGATAAGAGGGCTAGCAAAAGTCGCAGGTGTGCTTCCTTAAGTCTTACATGGTGACATTCAGCTTAGCTCTAATAACAAGCCAACTCTAGTTACTTTATTCTTTGCCTACTGATCACTGGTACTCCTGCTAGCTGTTCTCTAAAAAATGCCAGTGTGCCACTGAGCTGTAATTGACTGATTTACCATTACATTTTTTACCAGCTATAAGGGAAACTGATATGAAACAGAACAAAAGAGGTTGAGCCATTCTCCTTTACAGTGCAGTACAATTGCAACTCTCCCCACATCCTTACCTTTGAAATCCTATTTAGTTTCAAAATTATTAATATTAATTATTTCACCCAGGTCTATCCATTCCCCAGTGCTTCACAATCACAGTTAGATAATCTCATAAAATCCTACTGAGGCATGCTACTGTTAATGTGCTCATTCCACTGCTGCAGAAGTCAAGGTTCAGAAAAGTTAAATAATAGGAGAAGTGATCGAGCAAGCCAGTTGAAAAGCGAGATTAAAAGCCTTTGTAGTCACCCTCCCTTCTGTGGCTCACTGACCTTCCTGAAATTTCCTTGTTGGAAGCCTTCCACCAGACACGCTTCCCTCCTATAACTTCAGAGCCATACTAGACTCCAACCGTGATCTTTGCTAATGTATCTACTAAATAATCAAAAGTGAAATATTTGAAAGGTTACTTAAAGTTTCCTGCAGTTCAAGTATCTTTGTTTAAAAAAAACTGATCTAGAAAACTAAAAGACTGTGTCTAAGATAATTTCTGAATCAGACACTGTTTAACATTATTGAAATGGGAAAAGGCAGAAAGCCAAGTGACAAACCAGCCATGGAAAAAATGTGTAGCCCCAAGTGAAGCCAGTTTTTTCTAACCTGCCTTCTTTTCTTTATTCTTCCTTCTTTATTCTTAAATGCTGTGTCAGCATTTAACCAACAATATTTGTTTATGTAGCATGATATTACTTGGATCTTATTATGGGTCAAGCAGTTCATAAAACACTGGAAATACACAAGAGTGAATAATAAATACACCATCCTTGCCCTGTGGTTCACAGCTTTGTAGGGGAGATACATGTATACACAAACAGCTCCAACTACAAGGTGCTATGTACTGACACTGAGTTAGGAGCAAAGAGAGTAGAATCACAATGAAAGCTCAATTAATTCTGCCTAGAGGCAGACAATTCTGCCTAGAGAGTGTTTAAGACAGAAGCCCTTCGCTAACTCCAGTTCAGTGGGTGTCCAGGAGTTTGCCAACAAGAGTAAACAGAGAACTTTTAAAAGTGAAAGTCTTTCTAAGGATGTTTATTTTAACAGGATTCTGAGTTATAACTTGAAAGAGCAAGTATCACTTTCCTGAGTGGGAGAGCTCTCCACACTCTCTCCAAATCGCAGTCCATGTTTAGTAGCTTATTTTATATCTTCTCTTCCATTAAATCCAGGCAGTAAAGGGACATGGAAATACCACACAGTGAAAAGATGGATGAACTCTGAAGTTGAAAACCACAAATCAAATTTTTAGTTCAAAGATGTGGAGTGGGTGGGGGATTTAGCTCAGTGATTCTTTTGCCTGCCTTGCAAGTGCAAGGGCCCAGGCTCAATCCCTGGTAACCACATACGACAATACTGGGTGTGGAGACTCACACCCACCAGCAATCACAACTACACAGCACGGTGCTGGGCGTGGTGGCTCACACCTGTAATCCCACCACTCGGGAGGCAGAGGCAGGAAGACTGCTGTGAGTTCAAGGCCGAGCTCAGGGCCATGCTAAAGCACAAAAAGCGAGATCCTGTCTCAAAAAGAGGAGAGGAAAAAGAGAAAGAAATAGAAACAGAAATAAAGACAGTGAAGAGTTAAAAAACAAAACTGATATTAGCATTGGCAAAATACTCCTTTGAATGCTCTTATTCAAGCCTTAGGACATTATTGCAGCAAGTGGGTTAATGATTGTGAGAGTGTCTCATATAAAGATGAAATTCTGTGCGTAGATGCCACGATTAGCAAAAGCAAGCTTCCTCCTAAAATGGAGATGGATTGGTTTCTCCAGCAGAAACTAGACTCCAGACCTGCTCTGCTCCAAGGGAAGGCAGCAATGAGAGACCCTCTGGAAAGATCTGAAAGAGCTCTCGCGGGGTATGTGACCTCCTCACTTCTGAGGCACTGCAGAGAGAACTTCCTGTGCCAGCTCGGCCATAACCTGTCTTTCTCCTACAGGATGTCAAGCTCCAAGTTTACAGTTCCTATCAGGGAGTCTCTTTGTTTAAACAAAGCCTCATTTGTTAGGAAGTGTCACAGATCAGTGTGTATCAGATGCAAGATTGAATGTCCCTCAAGCACAAAGACATGAGAAGCCGTGCCAGGATACCAGCAATGGGGCTTTTCAGCAGGAGAAAGCAGATGGTCAGGATGAAAAAGGCCAGTCATTAGGAGAAGGCATTCCTCCGGCCGACCCCCGCCGCACCCACCCCCGCCCCGTCTTCGTTCTTTCACTCCATTGCTCTGACAGGGAAACATTTGATATGCTGCAACATCATCTGATTTTTGTGTCCTTTTAATTAAACCAAGAGTTCTAGAATAGGGATGCCCTTGTCCTCGCAGAGAAATGATTTCAAATAGAAGATAATAGAGCCTCTTTTTCTTCAGACTTGCGAGAGGCTTGTGTGTAATTTGTCCCTTGCAAGAGCAATCAAAGATAACTGGTGCGCAATTGATTACGGGCTTTGTGTCCTTTTAATTACTTGTTTCTACACACTGGTTTAGTTACATGCTGAAAGCAGATCTGTCCGAGTCCTCTCGGAGCTATACTGCTTTCTTCTACTTACATGGTTTAATAATAAAGCTATTAGTAAGCCACCACCACACAGAACAATCCTATCAGACCAGGGGAGATCTTGAATCATGCCTTTCTTTACTCTTTCAATCGCCTATTCGGTGTTTTTTATGGAAAACAAGGTTTATGAGTGCTACATCATTTCTTACTGTACAAAAATATTGTACAGTTTCAGGAGGGTAAAAGGTTTTTTGGTCCCAAAGCAGAGTTTAGAGGGCAGAAAAGTCAGAATGCATAAAGAATGTTGTTAGTTTGGTGTCTAAGAATGCCTGGATTTTTAAAAACTTATTTTTTAATTGACACTTGTAGCGAGAAATGTTATTTTCTCCTCAGTGAATATTTTAGAGTTCTAAACTAAATTTCTAGAAAAAAATCTAGAAAGTGAATCATATATATGCATAGTTTAAATGTTTATCATTTGTATTCCATATGCTGAAGTCTGCCAGTGAACAAAACTGTATTATTAGTTTAGGTTTTATACCTAAGAACTGAGACAGTATAAAATGAGCTAATGATAAGAGAAAGCTGGCTAAATCTCTATACCACCACTTGCATATTTGCAAGTAGTCTGTATCCTAGAAAGAGAGAAAGCTAACAGTTGTAATCACATAAAATCCAATTTCTATAGTCTGACTTTGACTCTACAACTGATAAAACAGGAAGTCAAAGTCTAGCAAAATATATGACCCCTGCCAAGGACACTAGAAACAGAACACCAGCCCCTTACATTAGTCAATCTCTCTAGACATTAGCTCCTGTAAGAGTGAGACTACCCCAGTTCTGTTACTACCTATGACCACATCTTCACCCACCTACCATGCCCACATGCCCTCCAGGCGTCACTTCTGAGGTGACAATAGATTTATAGAGATGTATCTATGGGTGTGCAGCTTGGACTCCATGACACGAGGAAGCAAAACTCTGTACATGGGACTTGGGCAGCAGTGAGACCTGAATGGGAGAGTCGCTTAGGGGATGCAAGAATAGAGAGGTGGGTTCCAGAGGTGACGGGGGCTGCAGGAGATGTGCACAGGCCAAAGAGAGAATGAAGAACTGAGGATTTTACTGCCAGACATTTTTTTAACTCTCAGTGCCTTTTCCATGGTAAGCTGAGTCAAATATTGAGGATATTCAGTGGAATAAGATACAGTTTCTAAACCCATGAGGTTCACCATTGGGGGATGTTTGGTTATATCAAGCACCCAAAGTTACCATTCACCTGCCTGTTCCTCCAGTAGATCTTCACACTTATGTCAACAATATAGGATGGTTTATTTGACATGTATGTCCTGTACTTGATAGGATGCATTACTTTACTAAAGTTGGAACACACTTGCACATGCCTACAGTCCCATATTGACTAAGAGTATTACTTGATTTCTACTATCATGATTTTTGCTTCCTCCCCTCTCCAATAGTTTCCATCTTCTTGCTTTCTTCAGCATTTGTCTCTATCATGAGAAAATGTCAGTTAGCTTTTATTGGATCTCTTCTCTGATGTTTCACATTGGCAGAGTTCTCCCACAAGGCTCAGCCATTTGTACAAAAAATTCGATTATATGTACGCAGATCCACAGAATGCTGGAGTGTTGCTAAGAAAACCACGGCGACCTGGTCTTTGGAAACACATGCCTCACTAAACATTGTCAATACATGACTTAATGAAATAAATGTCTAAGCACTGCATTTATTTGTTCTATAATTTAGATATGAGCAAAATACTGTGGGAATATAGAAGGTGTAACTAGCAATTACACGAAGGTGAATTTGATATAACTCTACTTGTGGCAAAACATAAATTTTCCTTCTCTACCAAATGAATATTCTACACAGCACAACCTAAAAGCAGATCAGTTACCCCATTTCTGCTCCTCTTCCCCTGGTCACCTTATAAATTATTTAGACATGCTGTATTTCTGGCTTCCTTCCCTGACAAATGCTGCTTTACAGAATGGGCACTGTCGGTCGGCTTTGATGCAAATCACTTCACAGCACAAGCAGCTCTGCCATTATGCTCCAATTTGCAGCCAAGCTGGCTTTCAGCTGGTGCCTCGGCTTCAGGCTATCGCTCACTGGCAGGGCCTCTCCGGGGTGCGCCAGCTGTGCTCGCACAACAGAAAGAGAGCGAAGCAGTCATGTGTGCCCGGGTTTCCAAGGGGAGCCAGCTTTGGATGCTGTTGTTCCTCTTTGATTCTGGAACCTACAATCCCTCAGCCACAATCAGGAGTGCGTCTGGGCAAATGTACAAATGACAAAATATGTTTCTCAGCTCGTATCCATTTTCCCTTTGTCCCTCCCTTGTCCCTGTCCTCAAACTGGACCCAGCAATCCCGAAACTTACTTGGCTTGATAAAAACTCAACTTGTTTAACATTGATTTAAAAGCTAATGTTAACCCCAAAATAGACATGATATATGCATACACTCATATACGTGCACACATGTAAAATATGTATGAATTTCAACGCATCACAAAACTCTCCTCAAAGTGGCCCTAGAGTAAGAACTTCTATCTCGGCCTGCTCTTGTCTCCCTTCTCTTTTCTCTTCCCTTTCTTTTTCTCCTTTCTTAGACTTCATTCTCTGATAGGTCCAAGCTTTCTAGTCTAATTAATAAACAAGTATTTTTAAAATATTTCTAATATATTCTTGTATTTTTATTTACTTGCAGAAAAGAGTTCATAAATTAACTGATTTGAACACTGGTGAAAGCCCCATTCCCACAAAGGGAGTCATGAGTTTATTTCTACAACACTTCCTGCTCACACAGCCATGGTGGAGACAAGCCCAACACATCTGGACAACTCTGAGGGTGACTCCTGACGAATTCTGAAAAGAAATCTCATACTTTTCCTCTTTGGGTGGATAATTAAGTATCAATACAGAGAGACTAATGGATGCGATTTCCTTCACTTTGACCCCTGAACAATGGTTGTCAAACCTTCCTGACAGCTGCCCACAGCCTCCCTGTGAGGATGAACCCAAGGAGTACCCATTTCCTAGCATAGGTGCAGGCAGTTCCTACTCATCTGCATGCAAGATTCAAGAGCAGCCAACTTGGTTTCAGCTCCCCCTGCCCCGTGATGGCTTTCCAAATGGCACTGGCTATCCTCTGGAAAGGAAAAAGTTAAATTAGCTAAAAATGTTAAGGAGCACACACCTCAGACAAACATTTATGCAAAGCCATTGAGAGCTAAAGAAAGATGTTTTTAAAATATAAGCATTGGGCCAGGGATTTAGCTCAGTTGTTCTAGCACCTGCCTTGCAAGCACAAGGTTCCTAGTTTGATCCCTGGTAACCACATACAACAATGCCAGGCATGGAGACTCACGCCCACCAACAATCAGTACCACATACCACAGTGCCAGGCATGGTGGCTCATGCCTGTAATCCCAGCACTCAGAAGACAGAGGCAGGAGGATTGCTCTGAGTTCGAGGCTCACTTGGGCTACATAGTGAGTTCAGGGCCAGCTTAAACTACAAAGTGAGACCTTGGCTCAAAAAAAGAAAAGAAAAGAAAATATAATCATTGCCAGCCCTTCCATATGTTAGAAATGTGTAAGTATCTCCTTTGAACATATAGTTATATAGCAACATTTAGATGGCAGACTTCATCCCTCAGGACTATATTGCCCAATGACACCATCGTACTTAGGGTCAGTACACTCTATGGTGTTGTGCAAGGACAAAAATCACTCAATGATATATTTCTTAGAACATGTCTCCATCATGAAGGAATGCATGACTGCATTTCCTAAGGTGGGTTATCTCTGATTAATTCTACCTGATAAATATTTGAAATGAGTCACTTCTGTATTAAACTTCTTTTAAAATTTTTAAAAAAGTAAGTAGATGCATTGAATCTCTTAGACAATGTTGGATCTTTATTATACACTTGGAAAGAGCCAAGCAAGATAAACATTAGAGAAAATTATGTCAGGAGGAAGATGAAGCCATATCGGTATCACATTCTAAAGTGGTAATGATAATAATGTGAGATGCTTCCCCTCCCCTTTGCCTATAAATGTTACTAATTGATTATGATGAATTTTTTTGTTTAGTCCAACAACTACAGAACCCTGTGGGCACAAGCATATGGGAATTCTCTGCCAGTTGTCTGGAAGTAACTAGTGAGATACTAGTGAGTATTCCCTAACTCTGCACTGGACCATTGATAGAATCACCCAATCATTCTAAATGCAGTAGAACTATTCAAATTTTACACTAAATAAGGAGATAGGGTGCAGAGTGACTGCACTCCCATGCCACATGACTAGAGCAGCAGCTAAGCTAGACTGTGGGCCAAATCTGGTCTAGCATCACCTTTTGTAAATAAAGTTTTATTGGAACAGAACCACACCCATTTGTTTTCGTATTGTCTATGACGACTTCCCCTGATCTCCACTAGAGATCCAGGCATGACTTGTGTACATACTCCAAGGTACTTCCTAAGAGAAAAGAAGCTACTTACTGGTAAGTAACATGAACACCTGTTGCCACCCCGACACTGACCAGCCATGAGGTTCACTCTGATAAGAACATATATCATTTAAAATAGCATCAAACCACATCTATAGTTCATGCTGTTGCCTATATTCCTGTTTAAGCCAATTCTGATAAATTCAATGTTTAAAGACATACAGACAGAAAAAAGAGAGAGAAAATTAATAGCTATATGACTTCCTATGCATGACTTTTATTTATTCCTTGTAACATCTAATAATACAGAATTCTATTTATTTTACCAAGAGTTTTCTGAGATGGATGAATTCAATGAAGATTAATTCATCACAGCTCTGATGATGAAACAACCTATTTAAACTTCATTCTTATCCTTAAATTTTACCCATAGAGAATAATTGCTATACTTCTCTTTGATGCCATAGTTTTTTTTTCATTATTCCAAAATTTTAATATCAGAAAAGGAAAAATGAGAGAACAGAAAAGAATGTTAAAAGAAAAATATCAGAACCCAAAGGAAAAGATAAACACATGGAAAGGCAAAAAGAGACATGTCACTTTTTATCCTAGAAATGACTGTGAAAGCATAAGCTCAAAAGATAACTGCACTCATGGCCAATGGATGTCCAAAGCCACCTCTGCGGCAGGTGTGAGCAAATGTGTATTCCACAAGCTCATCAGTTCTTACCCTGGGAAGATAACAGGGCCCTGCGATGGGAGCTACAGTGCACAGCATGTCAGCCTGATGCTACTTAATCAAAACACTCCTGTACACACAGGACACAGCCACGCAAAGTTTTGCTGTGGGATGAATAAAAGGATTCCAGAATTTCTTGCTAAGCTCTGTTGCTGGGTCTATTATGAAGACCACAAAGTCAGTTTACACGGCACGGCACTGGGGAAGGGCTAACTGCTTACGTCAGATGTCTGCTCCTTTGCCACAGTTCCAAACCTGTGGCTCATTCTCCACGGAAGATAATACCACTGGAGATCAAGACGCCAGTAGCTTTGTGTACCCTGGTGAAGATTTTGGCAGCAGATACTGGAGAGTGAAGGCCAGGGACAGACTGTGTCGCAGGCTTTAAGGGAAGTTTCATTGACTAACAGATGCTCAACATTCTCATCCTGTTCAGCAAGAAAGGAGATGAGCTGTGTCCTGCCCCACAGACTGTTAATGACAGGCAGGCCGGGTGGATTCTATCCGGATTGGTTCAGCTCTGTGCAGCACAATCTTGCACAAACTGAGCTTCAAAGCAGCAAAAAGATCCTAGCCACTAAACCACCCAGACCTCAAGCGGCAGAGATATTGTACAAATAATCTGATCAGGTTGACATTTTCCCCACACCACCTTTTCCAGGAAAGAGCAGGTTGAACCATAAGGTGGAACAATATGGAGATCTGACTTCTGTGAGTCCACACTGGTCCATCCTTACCAGCAGTCCGGCTCTTCCTCTTTAGACTATTTCCAGATTCTCTTTTCTTCGGCACAATTCGTTCATCTCCAGTAACTAGGATTCATCCACTGTGACTTTTAGCAGTTACAGAGTGATGGTGATGATCAAGAAGTCTGGAGACAGATAAGCTAAACTCACATTCTGGCTCTGCTACTGTGGAAATAGGTTCATTGACCTTTAAGTCTCAGTTTATTCATCTACAAAAGGGAGAGCCCTGCCTTACAGAGCTTTCATGAAGTTCAGTGAGCCAGTACAGTCAAAAGACTTCACAGAGTGGCTTGAGTAGGATAAGAGAGGTCTACCTACATATTTCTACCGCTCTTGTGCATGTGTGTTTATATTGCAATTACTCATTCTATCAGAATATCTTATAGTTATTCTTCTAAAATATCTGTGGAAACGTATGCCACTTTTATACTTCAAAGTTACCAAGACTTATTTTTTAAAATCAAATAACAAACACCCAGATTTCATTCCTTTACCCAAGGTATGAATTCTAACCTATGTCATGTGTGTGTGTGTGTGTGTGTGTGTGTGTGTGTGTGTGTGCGCGCGCATGCGTGCAAGCGCGCTTTTGTGGTTGCTGTAGTTGTTGTGCACTGCTGGGGACTGAATCCAGGGCTAATCCATGAAGGGTGAACAATCTAGCACTGTGCCACATCTACCCTCCACTCCTGGCCCATTTCTAATAGAGTGTTTCTTGGCTTCTGAAGCCAACAATACGTCAGCAAACTAAGGCAGTGTATGGGGGGGAGGGAGTGATGTATCTCTTGCCTTCTTGACTGGATTATGTGACCTTTTGCTGGTTTGTTATTTTGATGATTGACATTAACCATTTCTTTGATATTTATATCACTTGCACTAGGAAAAATAATAAAAATGAAAAAAATTAAGTTCTTTTACCTTCAGATCTGATCTCAGATCAGCTGTCCATACTTTTATACTTATTAGTTGGTAAACCATAAATTGTGGAATAATTTAATAAAAATAACCTAGTTTTATTTTAAAAGCATTTGTCTGACCACCCTGCAGACAGCAACTCTGCTTTCTTGAGGCCCACTCATACATATCCTACACTACCAGCAACGCTACCTGCTGAATGAATTGTTTACTCCTTGGTATTTAATATGAAGGGGAAAAAAAACTGCAAATCAGGGGAGCATAAAAGAAGAAAAAGGGAAAGAAAATGGCTCATGATTTCTGTGTGGAATCATCTCCCTCTCAGTTGACTCTGAATTCAGCCAGTGGCGCATGATGTGTGCCGAAGCAGGCCCAGCAGCGCGCGCTGTGCAGATGCGCCCATCTGGAGCGCAGGTGTGAGAGGAGACATTCCTCGGCCAGACTCCAGCATGGTGTGCTCACCGCCCTGGCTCCACTCGAGGACAGGAACAGAGGGGCGGACCACCCACTGATGACAGATGACGCCTCTGCTTGGCTGACCACATACCTCAAAGAATGGTTCTTAAACTTCCTTGGCATCAGAGCCATGAAGGCAACTTTATAAAAATGCAAAATCCTGAGCTGCTCCAAGAGATTTACGTTCATTACACCTATATTTTTGGAATCTGTTTTCAACAAACATTGTGGCTTATTCTGATTTGAGTGTTCATGAGTTCATGCCTGGAGAACCCCACTCTACCAGTTAAAGTGGGAAAAGAGCGCATCGAATATAAAAGTCAATTTTCCCCTGCAAAGTTTTTGACTCATTCCCTTATTATATGAATCACCAACAGAGCAAAAAGACAACGTACAATGTGAGGGGAAAAAATAATTTGCCAGCTGTTCTTCAGACAATGGTCTACTATCTAGAGTATATAAAGAACTTAAAAAATTAGACCTCCCAAATATAAAGACTCAATTCAAAAGTGGGAATCTAAAATGAAATGACATTTTTCAGATGAAGTAAAAGCTGCAAAGAAACAGACCAGAAACATTCAACATCATTGGTCATCTGAGAGACAGAGATGAAAACAGCCCTGAGATTGCATCTCAGTCCAGAGAGAATGGCTGCTGCCATGAAATCCAACAACAAATGCAGGGGTGCCTGCGGGGAGCAAAGAATCCACTCCACTGCTGGTGCGGAGTAGACTGGTGCAGCCACTGGGGAAACCAGTGTAGAAATTGCCCAGAGAACTAGGATTTAGATCTCATTTGGCCCTGCTATTTTCCTGCTGGATACATTCATGAAAAAAACTAAAAGCATCACATCACAGCAACATATGTGCACTTATATTTATAGTAGCACAGTTTGTAACAGCGAAATCTTGCAAACAGCCCAAATGCCCATTAACTAGAGCCTGGCTAAAGATGTGACTTTTTTATAAAATGGAGTATTACTCAGCCATAAATAATGATAAATTAGAGACATATACAGCTAAATAGATGCACCTTGAGGCCATATTCACATGTGAAATAAATAAAGCACAGACGTGTAAATACTGTATCAGTTCTCCAGTGTGAGAAACTGAAGGAAGTGTACATGAGGTCCAGAATGTGTGCTCTGTATTGTAAAATATGAAGAAGGAAAAAGAGGGCTGGGGGAAAGGGACAGGGGGAGGGGAAAGTAAAGAAAGGAAGGAAAAAATTGGATGGCAAAAGGTTAAAAATGGAAATGAAGCTTATGTACATAAGGGGTCAAGTTCTGAAGAGAGGGCAAGGGAGTGGTAAAATCAGGGTCAATAAATATCGTGTACAGGTACAAATTCTCAATGATGAATGTGATCATAAATTGTACCTAACGTGCTTATTATATCACAAACAGAATATTTAATCATGAAGCGGGGGGGGACTCTAAGCATTAACAAATCTTTAAGAGAATAATTTGTATTTATTTACCCATTCTTTTATCTTCAAAGGGGATATGGGAAGAGCTTTGTTTTGAGATGACATTGATACACACACATCTATATTGACAGCTTTAAATTATATCATGGGCCTTTGACCAGCTCGACTTGTTCATGTCGAATTGTTTGTGTGTTGATATGAGATAACATATCTCCAACCTTCCTCACTGCTATCTTTCTTTGACCCTTTCAATCACTTTTTGTCAATTTTTACTCCTGATTGGTAGTTTGTAGTACTTGATGGTCATATTCCTTGTAGGTAGTTGGTACATGTACATGATACTTCTCAATTCTTTCTTTTTTTTAATTGAAATCTTTATTGGTACATTACATATACACATCATAATTGCACTCCACAATGGATATTTGTACCAGTATAAGACACAACTTAATTCTCATTTTTTTCCATACCCCCTACCCCCACTACTAACCCCCTATATACATACAATTTGTTTCCTTTCTTTTTTGCTATAATCTCATTATTTTCCCCCTTCACCCTATTTTACTTTGAGCATTTTCTATTTCACAATATATAACATACAATTCTAGGACTCATTTATATCTTTATAGTCTCATACTAGAGAAAAGATGCTATATGTACCTATCTGTGACCTATTTATTTCACTTATGAGGATATTCTCAAGGTACGTCCATTTAAGTATAAATGATTCACACTTCTCATTTTTATGGCAGAGTAATACTCTATTCTGTAGAAGAACCACAGCTTTTTTATCCAGTCTCCAGTTGATGGACATTTGGGTTGTTTCCATGATGTAGCAATCACAAACTGAGCTGTAATAAATATGGGTGCTGAGGACATGATACTCTATGTAAAGGATTCTAAAAACTCAATTAAAAAAATGATGCACCTAATCACCAATTTTAGCGGTGTAGATGGTTACAAGGTCAACATTCAAAAATCAATAGCCTTTATATACAAAAACAGTAGACCACTGAGATAGAAATTTGGGGGAGTCAGTCCCTTTCACAATAGCACCCAAAAAAATAAAACATCTAGGAATCAATCTAACAAAGGAGGTGAAAGACCTCTACTCTGAAAACTATAGCACTCTGAAAAAGGAGATAGAAGATGATATCAAAATGGAAAGACATACCTTGCTCCTGGGTAGGAAGAACCAATATTGTCAAAATGGCTATACTCCCAAAGCTACTATACAGATTTAATGCAATCCCAATTGAAATCTCAATTCTTTCTTATCTTCTTCTTTCCTTTCTTTCCACCCTCTCTCCATCCCTTGATCACCTTTCATTTTGCTAATGATCTGTCTCCTTGATTCTTATTATCTGTCCTTTATTCTCCTCTTTATTTGAATTTGTATTTTGAGGTTCTCCTGTATGGAAAACTGTGTGACACTTAAAACTATGTATCTGATTTGTTTTGCTTAATATTTTAGTCTCAAGTAGCACTCATTTTCCTCTAAATGACTTGCTCTTTCCCTTTTATGACAGAGTAGGATTCCACTGTTTACAAATAGCCCTTTTCTTTATTAATTCATCTGTTGATGGACATAAAGGCCACTTCAAAGTTTTAGCTATTGTGAAGTGTGACCATTATCACTTATGAACAGGTATCCTCTGTGCATTCTTCACTGAAGCAGCCCTCAGCAACAAAGAACGACTGCCCTATTCACTTATCGTGAGACTGAGAAACGGAAAGGAAGAAGATAGATCTGAGAAAACATCCAGGACTCAGATTATATTAGTAGCTTTTGGCCACACTGAGTTCAGAATTCATTCAGCAAGTGATGCAGCATCTGGATTAGAGACACACTGGGATCACAATTAGTCCAGAGAGTCCACACCGGTCAGGCTACCTGCTCGGGACTTTTGTGGTGTTTATATGAAAGTATTCTGCTAAAATCAAAAAGGAGCATATTGAAGACCACACACACACACACACACACACACACACACACACACACACACATAGCAATCTACATATTCATTTTTTCTTCATCTAAACTAAAGAAAAGGTGCATTTTACCTCTTCTCACAATACTAAAGGACAGACCTCTAGGAATAATGTCTAATTAATAAATACTCACTATGAGCCATGTTGCATTAGGCACTGTGCAGGTACTGAGGGCCAGAACAGGGAGGCTCCACCCCCAGACATTTATAGTCTGCAGAGACAGACACTAAACAAATAATCAAACAAGCTGTGGCTTTTGAAAGTGGGATTTTGCTTTTACCAGCAGCACTGTGCTTTGATTTCTTTTCACAGGTGAGCTCTGCCTCTTCCACCGTGCTTCCAGGGCTCCTCCACAATCGTCAGGGGTCTCAGGCCAACTGCCGGCAGACCTATTTGGTTTGGCCCACAAAATGCTGAGGCCCAGTTTTCCTAAAATGTAAATTCCTTTCCAATATAAAATATGAACTTCCAGTTTCTCTTGAAAATCTGGCCACTCTAGACATCAATTTTCAGAACGCAGCCAGTGGCTGGAGCCTCATAGTCGCTGCCCTCCTCGGAAGCAGAGTACTTCCTGTCCTTAGCCACAGCTACATCCTCTCCCTGTCACCTCACGACATGAAGCCAAGGCTCTTCCACAACTGAACACGTCTTCTGACTTCAATTTTTCCTGCATGAGCAGCCAGACCCTCCTAGTTCAGTTAACAATGCCCCCTGCAGAAGAAGCCGGGGCAATCCTTTGAGTACATGCTTTCCATACGTTCCTTCTCTTCCACGGCTACTAATGCTTCTATGCTAAATAATCAAATGTTGTTGCCCCATCGACTTATTTATTTAAAAATCTCCTCAGTTTGTTTCCAGCTGTCCCTCTTCTTTGACCTGTCCAGTTCAAGTAAGCAGAGCACTCACAGTCAGCACCACTATTTCCTGTTTCACTGACTCCATTTCTTCTCATCTTACATAACCCTTGACCTTCTATCTAAAATCTGCTCCAGCTTCCTGAACTCTGAAGGTTCGACTCCCCCCTCAGCCCAGCTCGAATTCCCTACCTCTTCCACAGTGGTCCCCGCCTGCCCAGGGTGCTGCAGTGCAGCCTCCTGGTCCCCGCTTCCACCCTGAACTTTCATCAGTCTCCTCAAGCCTCACACCTCACAGCACTGCAGTTCCGGAATAGATGAGACCACATCTAGTTTTCACCGGGGACAAGCGCCCGGCAGAGAGTTCTGGACACTTGGACAGTAAATGAAAAGAGATTGTATTCAACTCATTATAAAGAGAACAGGGAGGTGCAAATGTCTTTGGGGTCCCCATTGCTGCTTTTCATACCCACACCATGTGTTCACATGTTTGCTTGGAGAACTGTTCACATCAGCTTTCCCCCAGAGCAAAAGAAATCTTAGCCATCATAGCTTATACTGTGAAATAAATATTTTATTAACAAAATCCTTCATTTGTGTAAAGAATCTACTTGAATATTTCCTTCTAGAGCTGGGATGTATCTCTGTGATTTTAGTAAGGATGTCAATTTCTACCCATTATGTAGCCCAAGTGGTGCTGGAGATACAACCCAGTGGCACTGTGCCTGCCTGAGTTCAATATCCAGTACCAAAACAACAACGAAAGAGTGAAAGAGAGAAAGAAAGAGAGAGAGGGAGGGAAGGCAGGAGGGTGGAGGAGGGAGAAAGAGAGAGAGAGAAAGAAAGAAAGAAAGAAAGAAAGAAAGAAAGAAAGGGAAAAATCACTCTACACAGCCAAGGTACTTTCCTCCAAAATGAGAAAAGAAAAACATACTGTTTAAGTCCATGAAAATTAAATTTCTCATTCAGTTTTTTACACGAGTTAGTGGAATGATGCAGACTAAGTTCTGAACAGAATGAGCAAGAAATAAAAGTACATTTTGAAGAATGATCTTGTGTCTTTCCCCACTGCTTCTGGGCAAGAATATCCAGAAGTCACCTGTCATCTGTCCAGAGTCTCACTTCTTGACTGCCCCACACTGACCGCCTGTGGCACACACAACATTTCCAACTTTCTCACCTACTAGTTTTATTCCTTAGGTCAATAAGATTTTTTTTTCTTTTTCTAAGGCAACCTTTAAACCCCAGTCTAGCCCCCACATTCATGATCCATATCTTTTTCTCTGTCAGCTAGCCTTTTAAATAGAAATAAATGGATATACATAAAATAAAAGTTTTTTGCTACACAATAAATATTTTCACACCCAAAGAACACATGCGTCCCTCATAACAACCCCACTGAGTCACAGAGGCCAAACTTTCAAGTTGCAGTACACAGCTCGTGTGTCAGCTCCTCCCCATTTCCTGCTCGGGCCAGCCCAGCCTCCCTACTGCTGCTTCCCTGGGTTGTAAGCTCTTCTCTAGCTAAATTCCAGGCACAACTCTCTGAAGTACAGCTTCACTTGTAGGCATCAACCTGAAGCTTCAAAGCTGGTAGCTTCTCTTTTCCTTGCTTCCACCGCTAGACTTTCGTAGTAATCAGTGCTCTCAACCCTGACATGGGTACCCAATGCCCACAACTTGTAGGGGGAGAGGTTTAGTTTGCTAATGATTTCAGCCCATAGTCAGCTGGCTCCAAGGCAGATAAATTATGGCAGAAGGATATGGCAGAAAAGATGCTCAGTTCATGGTGGACAAGAAGCAGAGCAGGGGAACACTGCCAGAGAGGAAGGGACCAGACAGTTCCAAGGCCGCACTTTCATGACACACCCAGATACACTTAGAAGTTTTTGCCACCAATCTGAAAGGTAGGTCCCAAACCCCGCAAGTCAAAGTTCCACTCTAACCACCAAAACTCTCATCTTGCCTCAAGCACACAGATCCCAACAGTCTCCACCAATCCCTGCCCCTTCTGCCCTTGATTCAAATGTAATTCCTCTCTTCTTTCTGTTCCCAGGAAGATGCACTAACCAGTGTTTGGTTTGGTTTGGTTTCCCTCCGCTGCACTTAGGTAAGCATATCCTGGCCTTGCTTTACGGCATGGGTGACCCCGTTCTTGCTCTGCTGCTGATAAGTGGAGGCTCCTTCTATAGCCAGCATGCAAATCTTTGTGTACTAAACCAAGGCATATAGAGAGAAACGGAGCCAAAGTGCCTCCCACCAATGTACTTTGGGTAGTGAACCTTATCAGAAAGTACAGTGGAAAAGGAGAAAAATGTCACTACAGTCACAATACCAACTATTCAGTCTGTGTAAGCATGAAACAAAACGCAAAATGACTATCTCTTAAAATGAGGTTCAATTGCCTCATAATCACTTGTGGAAATGTGGGGGTGATGGACTGCATGAAAAAATACAAATTCCTAGGCTCTGCCTTGGAAAGACAACCAAAATCTCTGAAGATCTGCTAAGAAGTCGAGATTTTAGAGATTCCCAATTCCATTTTCAGAGTGCATTCATGTTAAAGAACTACCATACAGATATCTGTGCTACGGTTTGAAAGTCTCTTCCAAAATTCATACTGGCATATAGTTGCTATTGAAATAGTAGTCAGGGCTAGATTTTCGGGAGGTGATTAAATTGTGGAAGAATTAATGCTATTGCAGAAGAGTACAGTTATCAAGAGAGTAGGTTCAAAATAGAAAGAAACCCTATCACTCCACTCTGTGTGGAATGTGCTTCCTTGTCCTTCTGTCATATCTCAGCACAGCCTAAAGCCCTTGGAAAACAGGGCTTCTGCTCCTGTACATCTCGGCTTTCAGAAATGTGAGTCAAATCAACTTCCATTGTGCATCATTCATCTGATCTCTTATATTCTTTTTTAACAGTACAGCACAAACTAAGACATTCTGACACTCTAGGTATGCTCTATATCTATTATGTTGAGTCCCTAAAGTCTGAGTTTATTCTGTACTCAACATTCCATTTAACTTGTGGTGTTGTAAGTACTGGAGACATAGGAATGATTGAAACATCAAATCACTTCCCCATGAGTTGTACATTTTGGAGGGGAAAAGAGATTGAAAGTCATCAAAGCAAGATCAAAAACTGGTGGAAAATGCCCGCTACTTCCAAGAGAACAAAGTTTTCGTAAATGCACACACAATGCCTTTATATGATTTATTTTATGAATGTTTCAATATTCATGTAAAATAAAATGAAAAAATAACAATGGCCAGAACATCTTGGTTTTGCTCCTTCAACAAAGTACTTTCCATTTTTACTTTAGATTCTCCTAGAAATGTTTTAGAATATTAAATTAAAAGCTTGTAGAAAAACTATTAAAATAAATCTGCTTTTACTAACACAAACATGTTAAATGCTCAGCACTGTCAGATTTCATCCTGGTGCAGATTGTCACCAGAAAAGCAGTACCAAGAGGAAGAGCAGAGGTCGGCAACAGGCACAGGGCAGGTACCAGGATATACACGGGCTGGCTGTACGCACGCTCCTAAGCTCCAGGCCTTCAAGCCAGACATTTACCACCGCCGCACCCCTAGACTCCCTCCAAATTGCTTGCTTGGGTGACACTCAGCCCTTCTTCACTACGAATATCTGGCGAGAGTCACAGTGAACTCCTCTAGCTTTAAATAGAAACTAGAAGAGGAGGATGCAAGGGATCAAAGCCTCGGGGAGCCGAGCTGCCGGCTTAACTCACTCTCTGCCTTTGCACAAAGGCATATTTCATTTGAGCGTGTGAATACGTGTGTGACCAACACGAAAGCTGGGGATTCTTAAATCAGCCAGCAAGCCCGGGGCTTTTTCAATTGTGCTCCTACTTCTCAGGCCTCTTGGGGACCCTGGGAGCAGGTGTGAAGTTCCAGTTTATTAGCGAGTTAAGTCGGGGTGGCTGTGCACTTAGAGGGGCCTAATACACGGGCGAGTCTCCACGCATACAGAGGGCAAGACATATGAGAAATACAAATGCACCCTGACTGCGGTTAGACACAGCACCTGTCCGGTATATGCTACATTCCCAGCATTGCACTGAGTAATGTAAATACCTTGTGACATTCACTATACGTTTAAAACAAATTAGTAAAGGGCTTTTTTTCCCAAATAAAGCACGTTAAAATTATAGTTGACATGAAGATCCTAACTATATCAAAGAGAGGCTCTAGGTTTTCTTCTCCACATCTGAACTCTAATTTCTTGCTTCAGTTCACAAATAGAGCTTAAGATTTGGACCGTGTCTGTCTGCTGAGTACAGTATGACCTGGAAGGTTTGATATCCGTGAAACGTTTTCCGAAGCCTACAATCCCTACTATGAGAGGTGAGAAGTTAACATTTAATTTTACTGAGTTTGGAAGGCACTTTTAGGAAGGAAATAAAACTAGAATGGATAAGAGTTTAGGAAACTGTTTAATTCAGTCTCAATTTTTAAGTTAAAATATGATGGTCAAAGACGTAGTCTTCTTTTATTTCGTGTGACCTCCCGTATTTCCTGTTGAAGGATGGCTCCCAACATCTGCTTTTCTACACATGGTGACCAAGCCAAAAAGCATCTGATCCCTCCCTCCTCTCACGACTTTTCCCCACAGACCCAGGTCACAGCACCGTGGTTCAGGGAGGCCAGAGCAACTGTCAGTGTTTTTGCAAATGATAGACTCGGGATTATACCAGCGTCTCAGAACCATGCACCATTACAGGTGCATTGTGGCTGGCCAGATTGATTTTCTAACTTGGAGGTGCTAAAGTTTCATGCCTCAAAAGTTGCATCACAGCACTACACATGGCAAAGATCTCTCGATGCAAAGAAAATCTGTGCAAAGGTTGCATTCCCATTTCCCTGACACAGTTGTCTCCTATCCCAGTGACTGTCAACAATGAAGCTTTTCCATTCACAACTGGTACGGGAGGTTAAAATATAAGACTTTCATATACAAATTTCTGAATATTTTGCCCACTCTTAGAAAACTTAGTCTTTTTCTAACACTTCTCCAATTGTTTGATAAGCCATGCAAGTTGCTTGAGTGAAAGGGACCAGAGAGTCACAGAAGGCAGCCAACCTACAGCAAGATACACTAAAAACGTCTTGAGGAGACTCAGAACAATGATGTGAACTGTCTTCACATATTTGAAGGCCTACGATGGAGGAACACAAGACGCAGTCTTTGTTCCCAAAGAACAGTAGTGATAAGAACTGTATTTACTATTAACTGCCCACCACTATCTTCGCTTTGAAGGTACTATCTCTAATTTTTATACCAACTACAAAGCAGATAAGGTTATCCCACTGAATCAATGAAAGGGGGGTTAAATAAACTGATTAAGCTACTTGTACAAAGTCGTATTCATAGGACCTAAGATGTGGGTTCCAATCTGCCTCTGTCAGTGCAAATTCTATCCTTAGAGTTGTTCAAACCAAAAACCTTGTAGTCACCTTGGAGTGTTTCCACACCATACTTCTAAAGCTTCAGCAGATACATTGGCCCTACTTTCAAATATATTCACAATCTGAATATTTTCACCACTTATGCTGTCACCAGCCTGCCCTAAACCCATCCATATTATTTATCACACAGTGCACCCGACCCATGACAGGTATGACACAGCTTCCAGCTAACTGTCCCAGCTTATGCTTAGTGCCCCGGGTGGTCTGTCTAGCACACCAGCCAGGGTTGCCCCTGAAAGAGTAAGTCACAGCTCGTCTCCTGTGCTCACCATTATCCAGTGACATCCTGGCTCAGTATGAATAAAACGCAAGTTATTATGGGGATTCCTGGCGCAACCCCCCCCCCCCCGGGCTGTTGTTTCTTATAACTGTCTTGCCACTCTGCGCATGCGCTGGCTCCTCGCCCTTGCCGCACGCTTCTCCTGGGGTGCTCTTTTCGAACTCTGCCTGACAAGCACTTAAGTCAGTATCTGGGACCTATGTCTGTTGAGTAAGTGGCTGTGGTAAAGGGCAGGGGTCCCTGACACAGCCTCGCCTGACGAGAGGCATGGTGAAGCAAGGGTGTTCCACATGATGGGAGAACAGAGCATCAGGTTTATAAAGCCCTTCAGGATCGATCATCTTCTTCTCCAGGAAGGATTATTTGGGAGGTGGATTTTCTTACAGTGGTTTCAGAAATCTGACAGAGCTATATGAGATCAAAGTGCATAGCCATGCCACATGGGAAATAACATGAGAGAGGAGCTGTATATTTAAAAAAAAATGGAAACAAAGCTTATGTATATAGGGAGTGGGAGTGGCAGGGTAGGTGGGGAAAGGGAAAAAATGAAAACCAAGTCATGTCATATACTGGTACAAACTGTCAGTGTCGAATGCAATGATGATGTGTATTCATAATGTACCAATAAAGACTTGAATTTAAAAAATAAATAAATTCCTAAATGTAACAGACTTTCTCCTCCTCCATCTGGAATCTTCTCAGAGATTCTCATCCTCGCTTGACCTTCATCATCTTCAGCTGAGGTCATGTCCAGAGGCTACAAGGTCTTTGAAGCTGGATGCTCTGTGCTATGTGAGAACACCTGGATATCAGAGCAGGACTGGGAAGAGTGAGCAGACATCTTGTGCCCCAAGTCTACACAGTGAGGAAAGTTAGGAGATCGAGGACATGTTTGGGAGAGCCATCAGCAAAGCCTTGGGGACATTGAAGTTGCCTTTTTGTGGTAGAAATGAGTAAAGTTTCTTATCTCTTCTATAGCATGCACAGATCCTCATAGAAGGTCTTCCTAAGATCTCTGCAATTTATAGACATTTGTAGATTTTATAATTGCCAATTCTTTCTCATAGCTAAGTCTTTGTAAATGATATGAAATTTTCTGTACTTATATAGTACAATCAAATGAAATGGTGCCTTTATGTACAATATAATGTGTTTTATTCAAGGTTTAGAAAACCTTGATACTACCTTTTTAATAAAGGAACATTCAGGAAGATAACAAGCCCTGCTCAAGAAACCCTCCATAGCTCCAACTCTCAATTAAACTTTCTGATTTTTGACAGTCATGTCTATTCAAATCCAAAGACTTTTTCCAAGGTAGAGAATATTAAATATAACTGCCCTCCGGTGCTGAACAGAAGCAGAATTTAAATTCTTAAAATTATATTTCATCCCACAGTACAGAAGTTTCCCTTTGAAGCTGACCTAACTCACACATCAAAACCTCCAGTGAAATATTTTATTGGTTGGAAGAGATAACTAATGATTTCAGGGATAAGCTTTTTATTTTTTATTTTTATAGACCTGAGAAATTTTGTTCTAAAAATAACTGCAGAGTTCTTGAAATTATCACTTTAGTTATACTGTTTCTTGCACTTAAGGATTCATCAAAGTGCAAAGAATCTCCTATTTTCTTTTTTATTTTAATCTTTAAGCCAAAGATAAATTATCTCAAAAGAAAGTTTGAACTTTGGATGAAAGATGAAATATTCACACAGAAGGAAACTTAGCAGGGAGCTACATGAATCACAGCATTGTTACAAATTATACAATATCATAAGATCTTTGGTATAACTAAACAAGCATGAAAATATGTATGAAACAAATATTTAAAGAGCCTATCTAATGTGTAATAAGCTGACACTGGGAAGCATTTTGAATCTTCTGCTATCTTACTGTTTAATTGTAGAAAGTGTTCAATTAAAGACCCTGTCTCCAAGCACAATAGTATTCTTTCATTTTGTCTATAGACTTAATTCTCTACAGAGTCATAAACTGTGAATAAGTTGCAGAAAATAAGTACCAGATTTGATTGAGAGATTTGTCCCCCTATGGCCTTAATAATTATTCAGTCAATCTTTCTGGATTAAGAAGTGATATTATCTATACTATGGGTTTTTTCTACAAAAGACATTTCTTTCAATTTTTCACACTGACAATCATTATGTATCCAGAAAATTCATCCTGATAATTTCTCAGCATATCATTTTTGAACCTATTTCTGGAAACAAGTAACTCATTCCGGTGCAGCGAATTGATATAGAAATACCAGCAGAAAGAAAAGATTATTGAGGCTCGGGTTTAATTTCAATACAGCAGGAGCAGCCTAGGGACAAGGTCCTAGCAAGTGTGTGTAAGGTCTAACCTGAGCCATTCACTGTTGAAATCTCACCAGTCCAGAGGTGGATGTGGCCTTCCAGGGACTGTGCTGGCTCTGCTACAAAGGAGGCAGAGAGACAACAGGACTCTGCTCTTTACGTCAACAAATCCACCATCGTTACGTTCTTTAGACAATCAGTGCATAGAAATCAAAGATATATCACATTCCTATGACTGAGATTTATACAAAAAGAAACTGTTGGCAACATCCAAGAGAGATGAATCTAAAACATCTGCTAAAAATTTAACTACTTGGATGCATGCAGTTAAAGACTACAACTATAACTATCACTAGCAGCTGGTCCGAGATAATTTAGCATTTACTTTGACTTCAACCTAAGGTAACAGGAAACGGTTTCTAAATTTGCAGTACTAGGTTTTTGTTTTGTTTTGTTTATCCAATAAACTCTGGGAAAGAGAAAAATGCTGAAGACTTCCATATAAATCATTCCCTTTATATTTACATTTAACTGCCTTCCTACCCTCATCTAATGACTCCAGTCTGCTTTCTCTTTGCAAGCTCAGCATGGCTATAAATACAACGAAGAGCAGCATCTCTCCCGCCATTGCTCTTCCCAATCCCAAGTAGGCTCAAACCAAGCACACTGCGAAGACTGCATCCCCCAAAGCCTTCTCATCACACATGTTCACACACCAGCACCACCACCACTACCCCTAGATATAACATAGACACTTTTTATCATTTATAATAATGAGACTTCATAGCATTCTTTCCTAATTGATTGAGGCTGTATCAAGCTATTTTGGAATCAACACTACTTGCAGTAAACAGTGTTTGTCTTCTCTCTTGTCAATACCTCCGTAGTTAAATGCATCTTCTTTTAGTGGTTTAACCAGACAAGGATAATAAGAAAATCCAAAGCCTTGAGTTTTCTTGCAAATGCAATAATCACTTGCTTCCTGCCATTATCAGTTGTCCTTCTTGTGTTCAGCACATTGCATCTTGACAACTTACTCCTGCCACAAATCTACTTTCAGAATAATGATGATAAGCAACAGAATCATGTTTAGTCTGTGCAAATTGATGTGTTCTAAATCATACTTTTACCTAGTAAGCTAGATTATCTCATTTGTCAACCCTGGAAACACTAATTAAGCAAACTGCTTGCTTTGAAAACTGGTAAACTGCGGGAAAGACTGAGTTTTCCAGAAGAAAATACAAAACAACCAAGTGGCTTATTTGGGAGCAAAAGCTCAACTTTAAAGAAAGAAGGCCAGCTAATATATGTAGGGAAATCTACTCCATTAGTAAGAAAGTTACCACTTTGTAAACATTAGTGAAATTAATGACTTGAGCAACAATTATCATTAAGTGATGTTAAAGCCTTAAGATAAAAAGATATGAGGGGATCAAGTATGTGTGTGCTGCCAAAGGTAAACCACGCAGATTGCTTTCTGGTGGCTGGAGAGAAGTCAAGCATCACAGCAGACAGTGCTGGTTATACCTGGTCAGACCAATGCCACGGGTGGGAAACCCAGATATCCTATACCCCGGTGTCAAGCAGCACAGAGCATGTGAGAGCAGTTAATATGCACTGCCACCAAAATATGTCCACAGGGATGCAAGGCAGACACTAAAAGATACAATATTCCAGGGGACCTATGTTCTCTTTTTGGCGAGTCAGAGCTATTCTAATGACACACCACCCAGAGCAATTTGTTATCCTGCATTAGATCTTGGCATGCACAGACCTGCTCAAAGAACATTTTAGGGACCATTTTAAGAAATTTAGATGAGAAATAAGCATTAGTATTATGATTTATGGGTCAAGAATTTAGCTCAAGGGGGTACCATGAAAGTACAAGGGCCAGAATTCAATCCCCAGTACTGCAAAAAGAAAAAAAAAGTATTGGGCCAGGGATTTAGCTCAGTGGTTCCAGCACCTGCCTTGCAAGTGCAATGGCCCACATTTAATCCTCAGTAACCTCATAAAGCAATGTCAGGCATGGAGACTCACTCCCACCAGCAATCAGAACCACATACCACAGTGCCAGGCTTGGTGGCTCAGGCCTGTAATCCCAGCACTCGGGAGGCAGAGGCAGGAGGATTGCTGTGAGTCAAGGCTGAGCTCAGGACCAGCCTGAACTACGAAAGTAAGACACTGTCTCTAAAGAAACCAATCACTAATTTGTTAGAAAGATGTTGTTATTTCTTTCAGGTGCATGCTAATGTTTTGTTTTTTTGTTTTTATTTTTGTTTTTGAGACAGAGTCTCGCTTTGTAGTTCAGGCTGGCCTTGAGCTCAGTCTCAAACTCACATCACAGCAATCCTCCTGCCTCTGCCTCCTGAGTGCAGGGATTATAGACATGAGCCACCATGCCCAGTACTGTGGTATGTGGTTCTGATTGCTGCTGGGCATGAGTCTCCACACTAAGTATGGTATGTGGTTTCTGGGAGATCAAACCCGGGCCCTTGCACTTGCAAGGCAGGCGCCGGAACCACTGAGCTAAATCCCCGGCCCATGCTAATGTATTTATGGGGTAGAATGTCATGGTGTTTGTAGTTGTTCTTAAAATACATCAGTACAGTAAACAGTTAATTGACAAGAAGAAAAATAAAAGTGAAACCCTTCCTACAGAATAAGTAAATACAAGCAACATATACCAACCTCAAATAAAAGTGCTCCAACAATGAGCCTTCACTAAATCTCAAAGTATGCTCTGCATTGTTGATATTGCCTTAAAAAACTAACAAGTCTTTTTCATAAATTAGACATTGAATTGTTCATAATTCACTCTTATCATTGGTGGTTTTCTTTTTTGAAGAACTCAAACATTCCAGAATGAAACTGTTGTTTCCACTTTCTTTTTTCTTGCCTTTCAAGAAACTGGCTTTCAAAGTGCAATCCTTATGCATACCAGGGTTCACAGCAGCACAGTTTGTAATACCTAAATCCTACAAGCAGCCTGTAGCTATCAACAGATGATTTGATAGAGCAATTGTGGTGTCTCCATATAATAGAATACTACTCAGCTATAAAGAACGACAAATTTGAGACCACTGTAGGGAAATGGATACTTCTGGAAAATGTAATGCTGAATGAAACAAACCAGACAGCTGAGATAACCATATTTATTATACCAGGTGTTGCATTACGTTTACAACATAATATTTTAGAGTAAAATTGAAAATGAACTTGTTTTATTTAATTATGAGTATATTTTCTATACTTCCGGAAAACATAATGTGCGAAGGTGAAACAGGGCCCAATTTATGGGCTCGAATTTGTAACAGCAGGAATCATACCTGCCCTCAAGTACTTCACCACGATTGTAATAATGCAAACTTCTTTTGTACCTTGCTAAAAATTTCCAGTTTTGTTTTGTATCATGTTTTCAGGACTAGTGCTCATGACTCAATACTATAAAACATTACGCATAAGATCTAGGCCATCAGAAAATCTAAGGTTCTAATAAGTCAGAGTTTGAGGAAATCCATAACATCATTTTCTAGTGGGCCAAGTCAGAAACCTAAATCTCTGGCCCTGAGGTTCCTTAGAATGCTATGGCCTCAGCACTCATTCCAAATAAAATGTGGTGCAGAGAATTATAGCCCCGCCCTCACATCAGAGGTTAGGAACACATTTTGCTATTTGATGTTCATTTAGGAGGCGTCCGAGACTAACTGAATTCAGACACCACTCATTGCACCAAATGGCATTGTAGAAGGTTTATGTTAAAGCATGACCAGTCTGGTTCCTCATTTGTTTCTGGGGAATGAGGGTCTCTTCGGCTTTCCATAATCCACAGGCATCACTCCTTTCAGCGCAAGAAGTTCGTGGCATTCCTCACAAGCCCTTCCCTGGAGACACCGGGAGATAGTGTCCCCCTCCCGGCCACACTCTTCTCTTTTAGCACAATCCACTGTTGCAATCACAGAAATTAATGAGGACCACTGGCTTGGAAGACAGATAGCAAGAGGGGCAAAAGGAGAAAGTAAATTCAATATTCTCAGAGCAAGGAAGTTCAAGTCAAGCGTGAAGCAATGAAAAGGAAAATACACACATAGAAAATAGGCAAGTGAAGCTGTGAGAGATGCACCAGGGAAAGGATGGGAAGGCTGTGATGAATAACTGCTCCTAAAAGAATTCATTGTAAAATTGTCCCATTTTCCTTCTTTAATATTCTATGTCTGTCAGTCCTTGAGCACACAGTCATGTGATAAATTGTACTGTGACCATTTTCTCCACTGCTACAAACCCTTGAAGAAAGTCCCCACCTCCTAAATATATTTTCCTCTCAGAGCTCAGATTCACAACCTGCCCTTGGAAACAGCCTCCCCTCTCCCCTCCCCCTTCCCTTCTCTCTCTGTCAGTCTCTCTTTTTCTCTCTTTGTCTCTCTCTCT
>PVIR01011653.1:0-46606 GCA_004026965.1 Petromus typicus
GTAATGAGTGAGGCCATGGGTGAGAGACAAGAGGGGTGGGGCTACCAAGATGGCCGCTGACAAGGTTCAACGTGTGGGAGCGAGTGTGCTCAAGCCCCTAAGGGTCTCCGAATCTGCAGGGAGACGGAGTCTCAACCTTTAGGCTCAGGAGACAGGCACACGGTTCACTTGTCCTAGCCAGACTTGAAGCTCTCCCTTAAACCTACATGATGGTAGGGTTTTTTTTTCTTACTATATCTCCTGGCCACTATCCGATCTTGAACAATCTCTGCTCTGTGGTAAATGTTGAGCTGATTCATAATTGAACTTCTGTACTTTCTGATCCCAATGCACATTCATGGCAGTAAGAATTATGCTGTGTATAAAATTTACAAGTTCATGTATTCTAAGCATTGAAGACTTGTGACTTCATTAATATGATTTTTCCCTGCCCAGTAAAAAGTTATAATCTTCTGGCCCACAATTCCTATTTTGACCTGTTTCCCTTCTTCATTTTAAGGAGACCCCGTTTAGCTATTTTTGTATGAGAAAAATAATTTCCTTCACTCTTTTTGTGACATGGAGAGGATAGACAATACTTGCGATTTTCTTAAGGGTTCTGCATTACAAGCCTGTCTGTCTGGATGGAAGAAAAAAAAGTAGAAATGCCATGTCTAGATAGCCTATCACATAGTTAGAAGTAAATTTAAATAGCATTCCTTAAATATATATCTCAAAATAAACCAAACTTATTATATAGCTTTACAAGTTATAAGTTAAAGTGTATTTGATGGGTAAGGCTATATTGAATATGAAACAGAAATTTCAGCATCTGACATACTGGTATTGAAGGAAGAGTAGGTCAAAGGGAGTTGGAATCACTAGCTTACTGCATGTGATTAGGATCCAAACTTTTGCACAGACCAGCTTATATCTTATACCTACATATCTTCTTTGAGTTTCATTTCAGTAAGAAATTAGTAATCACACAATATGCACATTTATCTAATATGAATTGAAAAGTTATAGTAATTAGCGAACAACTCAGATGTGATTCTTTAAAAGAAGTTATTGTACACCATGACTCAGTCTAGCCCAGATAAAATGCTTGGTGTAAGGTGAGGAGGAAGAGTTGGATAGGAGGCAGATCCAGGGATATAAGGAACATTCTCTGCCTCCATGGAACTGGTAAAGTTCTTTTTCTTTAGGGGTTAAAACCCAAAAATTCTTAACAAAATGACCCAAGAGACTATTAAACCTCAGTAGACCACTAAGTAGAAAAACCAGAAGGTTGAAACCCCAAGGATAAAGTTTCAAGGCTGCAAAATAAAGATGGTGGTTTTGGGAGAGCTGCAGTAGGGCCAGGTGGCTGCTCAAGACGACATAGAGAGATTCAGGTGCAGGCTCTAGTGACAGAGCTTGGAGCAGGAATAAGGCAAGAAACAGGGCTGGATAGTCACAAGTAGCAAACATGCAGCAGAAGGAATGGCTTCTGGATGTCTTGGGCAAAAGAAGATAGGTCGTGAGCTCCAGATGGTTTCCGAGGTGCAGTGCATGCTGCTCTTCCTGGACACCTGAGTTCTATGTCTTTGTTGTGTCAGACACGAGCCTATGGCATTTTTCTCTTTCCAGATTTATCATTTTAATGCATGGTGAGGCTAAACTTATTTGCTATGGAGGAAAATGTCTTGGGCTGGGCCTAGGAAGGGACTCACAAATCTAGGGTAGTGTATAGCTAAGAAAAAAAAAGAGACCTATTTCTTCTATTAACTCACATAGCCATAAATGTGGTAATAGTGTTTAAAAGTAGCACACAAACAAAAGGGAAATAAATACATATTTTAAATTTAAGTTACTGGGATTTTTGTTTTGTTTTGTTTTTTCAAACTGCTCAAATAACTAAACAGGGACAGCGACTAGATATCATAGCTAATGAATGGCCGTCTGGTTTGTCCCTAGGAAATGGTTTGTTACCAAAGGTTTTGCGTTAACAATGTTAGAAATAGTTTCACAGTCCTTTTGAAAAATGAGACAGAAAAGCAAAGGCTAGATTATGTTTCAGCATTGATTGAAAAGAATCCAAACCAATCATTTAGACCTGTCACTTCTGGGAGACAAGGTGCTTTGAAGCCTTGGCTTGTATCATAAAACCCTCTAACATCTCTCTCTTTATTTTTTTTTTGTTTGGTGTTATAAAGCTAACTTGACACTATACTGAAATAACTAGTATCTTTGGTCACATCACAGAATGCATTGATTTGTGGAAGAATTAAAAAGGGAATTTGTATATCAGCGTGGTTATAAAATTTGTGACCCTTTTGAAGATATCCTTAAGCTATCAAATGCTGCTAATTTCAGTTCTTAAAAACTCTTATTAATGAAAAAACTTTTCAATTTCACCACTGAATGCCTGTTTGACAAAGTTTTTCCCCTTTAACCATGCAGATAAATTTCACAAGTATTCCATCTCCACAGATAAATTAACTCCTTCAGTAAGTAGTTATTAAGCCTTTTCTAAATGCTGGGTAATCATCTACATCCAAGGATATTATAACACTGGCAAAGTTCTTGCCCCTAGGGAATTTAGAATGTTGCTAAAAACTGTACCAACCTTTTAAAATCCAATATGGACTCTGCTGCTATAGAAAATAGAGTGAGTCTCTGCTCCTTTCTCTTAGTCTGTATATATATAGAATGTATGCTCTGTGCATACATGCTTTGTGCCATTTAGCAATCTAAGCTGAGCTGTCGGTGAAGCAAGAGCACCCTTAGGCTGTTAACAACTTGAAAGAAGCTGAGAAACTGTCTAAGGAGAAGCCTTCTTCCACTGAGGCCCTGGAGAGGTAACTGCAGGCACTGTCTGCCTCGTAGCTGGTCATCCTGAACATGAGTCTGATGGACAGGAGCCTTGCCTTGTTCAAGGCTATATCTACAGGCCATGGACAAGCTCTGGGAGCACAATAGGTACCAAAGAATTATCTCTTAACTTAAGGATTAATGAACAAATTATGTTGTTTTTACTTATTATTGAATTCTGTGTCTTCCCACATGGTGCCTCAAGCCACTTTGTTCTTATACATTTCTCTGGGCATGTGGAAAAATAACTTATAGTGAAGACACTTGTATTTTATGTCAGATCCTTGGAACAAATGTAATCTGTAAGACTGGGTTTTATGTTGGCACATAATTTATCTGTCATTCTAGCTCTTTCAAACATTTATAGCTGACATAAGGAGGAGAGTTGCAAGTCTTTGAACTGGGTTTGTGGCTCAAGTCTTTGATCCCTTTTCCTTTATTTCACTGGTTTTGCCTTGTCCTTGCTTTTTATTGGCTCCTTATTTCTTTAACTACTTCTCATTTTGGACCCTGAATTCATCTGCTTGAGTCTGCAAGTGTGTGTGTGTGTGTGTGTGTGTGTGTGTGTGTGTGTGTGTGTGTGTGTGTGTGTGTTTGTGTGTGGCTTAGAAATTCATACAGTGGTGCTGAAACTACCCTGCAGAGTTGCCGGGCTCTTCTGGCTGCCCTTATCATCTTCATTCTTTGAAGAAGACACCAAATGCCATGATCCTCCTCAGGGCTGGCTGATGGGGCTGGCATCTCCCCATATTGCCTTGATGCAGACTCCAAGAGGAGAAATCAGATGCAAGACAATACAACAAGTGACATCAGAGTTCATTCATGACAGTAGTAGAGGTAGAATAGTGTCACTGTTTGCCTGGGGGACTATACTTTTACTACCCTTCTTCCTTTACCGGAATTAAAGCCTGAACTCAGATACATAGTTTCATGGCGTCTACTGTTTTTTCAGACTGCATATAGTTTCTGATCAAAGGAATGAGAAATTGGCCGAAACTTAGCAAAATACATGATCTTAAAGTGAACCTCAATTCTCTGACAGCACTGGTACTGGAGGATTAGGAACATGGACACAGAATCTACAATCATGCAATTGGCTTTGCAAATAATCCCTTTCTGGTTAAAAAGGAGTTAACAATGTCTTTCATTCTATTTGCTATCACTGTTCCTTGGGATCAAGCATACGTGCTCTCATGTACTACCTTCTGTTTTTTCCTTGTTAAGTGAATTTGACTGATTTTTTTTTTCTATTTTAGTTCCACTACTGTATCTTAGGCATTTTGTACAACCTGAAATTGGTCATTTAGTTATGGGATGTATAATTATGAGGAGCCACCTTTGGACTTTATCAAGAGAAACAGGTATGATTTCAAGGTCTTGAACTTGGAGATGATGCCATTTCTGCAAGTACCAGTTCTAAGTGTCTTTCCAGCAGGCCTGAGGAGTGCTAAAGGTTGTGTGTGAGAAAATGGAATTCTTAGTGCATATGATAAAGACAAAGGGGAATACTGATAAGTTTAGAACTGGAAGAAAGTATGTGTATGCTAGATAGGCAAGGGTTAAGATTTTTCCATAAATTGGTATAGCTCTCTTGCTTCCAGTGATTTTCTTTTTTTAAAATTCAAATCTTTATTGGTACATTATGAATACATCTCATTCTCACATTCAACATTGAGAGTTTGTACCAGAATATGATGCAATTTGATTCTCATTTTTCCCTTCCCCCACCCACCCTGCAACCCCCTACTCTATATACACAAAGCTTTGTTTCCTTCTATTACTATCACATTGTTTTTTCCCTTGTTATTTACCCCTACTCCCTTTTTCATTTCAAATATTTTCTATTCCACAATATCAACTATATATACTATAACTAATTTACACATTCCTTTTCTCATATCAGAGAAAAGATACAGTATTCACATCTATGACCTATTTGTCACTTATGAGGATGTCTTGAAGGTACATCCATTTGAGTATGAGTGACTCAGTCTTATCATTTTTAATGGCAGAATGATATTCCATTCTATAAAAGAACCACATCTTCTTTATCCAGTCTACAGTTGATTAACATTTTGGTTGTTTCCAAGATTTAGCAATCACAAACTGAGCTGCTGTAAACATGGGTGCATATATGTCCCTGTGATATGAATCTTTTAATTCTTTTGTAAATATACCTAGCAGAGCAATGGCCAGGTCAAATGGGACCTCCAATCCTAGCCACTGTTGGTGTGAGTGTAGACTCATACAACCTCTGTGGAAATTAATGTGGAGATTCCAGTGATTTTCTTAATTATGAAATTTCTATCGCCTTTTTATTAACTGAAAAACTTGCTTTTCCCAAACTCTTAAAACTATCTATTGATATATATGAGTACTTCACAGCCCTTACATGACCTTACTAGGTCAGCCATAGGGACCAGGTGTCAGTGTACAACAAGAGTACATATTTTGAACTTGTACAATTGAGTGAATTCTTTCCCTGAAGTTTTTCAAAGTCACATGTAGGTTGTATTTCAAGCTTCACAGAGCAGGAAGTCAACACCACCCTCAAACTTCATCCCGTTCTTACCTGGTCAATGTGAGAGATGAAGAAAAATAGGATGAGAAAATAAAAAAGAGACCAGAAAATAGGACTGCATATGATCCAGGCACTGATTAAATTCCTATTTCTGCCTTCTAGTAGCTTGGTTTTTGTTCTTTCTTTTTGTTTATAAACATTTCACAGCCTTTCAAAATATCTTCCCTTTGTCTAAGTTACTTTATGTTAGATTTCTCTTATCTTTCAAATGTAACAAGTTCAGTCTGATACACTATAGCAGTTTCCAGTTCATCATTCAGTGATGAAATAAGAAATACAAAAATGTAAACAAGGAAAAATAAAACAAAATCCTTTCTGGTGCATGATATGAAATAAGAACAAGTATGGCTTGACACCTCCACCACATTTGGGCTTGTGAGTATGAGTGTGTGTATGTGTGTGAGTGTGTGTGTGTGTATGTGTGTGTGTGTGTGTGTGTGTGTGTGCACTCACGTATACTCTGGGTGCCTACAAAGAAGATCATGTTTTGAACAGTTTGGAAGCCACAACACTAAAACAGTGAAACCTGTGACTCAGTAGGGCATCATGAGGATTTTGAAAATCAGTCTAGATGGTTTAGTTTTAATGAGCACCACAGGTATGTGAGAGGTGAAGAAACCTTGGGAAAGGCTGAGTCATTAAAGAGATTTTTCTATATTTTCAGCAAAATATTCTGCCCAAAGTGACATTGTGTGGAATAATTTATGCATATGAATTTGGTGAGAGTTATAAACTAAGAAGCCAGGGAGAAGTTTCATGTAATAGCTGCAGCCTTATAAGCTGCAAAACAGTTCTGATGACCCTGGCAACTGGTTTAGTGTGAAGCTTCTGTATTATGCAAAGTCTGTGGAAGAAGCAGAGGAGGTTAATAGAAGCATGGCAGTGAGGATTGTGCAATCATTGTAGGGTAATGAGTGTGCAGCAAGACTTATTTAGAAAAACAAACAAAATATCAGGATGACTCAGCTATGAATGGCATCTAAACTAATTTTTTTTCACATTCTGAAGGGCACAATATTTCTTTTTAAAAAATCCAGCTAAATGGATGGAGTTCAGTCACTGTTAGAAGCCACTGTGACAGACCTGTCTTATTATTGAAATGAATTGTTTCAGTAGAGTAACTTACATTTGTTGTATGTCTAGAGAACAAAAATGAGGCCATCATAGGTAAAGGCTGAAGTATGTGTACAAGGAGCAGTATCTTACTTGAGGGGACAAGTGTTTCCTGGTACTGACAAATATTTTTAGTATAGAAAAGTAAAATTTATTCAGGACACTAATACTTCAAAAAAGCTCTTCTTCAAACTTTTGTTAGTATATGTTTTCAGTACACTCATGGGGGATTTGTACATGTACATAACTCATTTTTATTTTTTCAAGAAAAAAAAAAACAGTCTTGTGGGCCTATGGAACAGTATAGAAGATGAAGAAATGACTCCTGGCACACAGTTGACAAAGGGGGCAAACACCTTCACTCAAGGAAAGAGCCTCTTTAGTAAATGGTTCTGGGAAAACCAGCTACTCACATTCCAAAAACTTAACCTGGATCCATGTTTTCTCATCATGTACTGAAGTAAAATTAAAGTGGACCAAAAATCTAAATATTGAAATAAAAGCACTTGGACTGCTGGAAGATAGAATAAGTAAAACACTTAAAGTTATAAGTGCATGCAAAGACTTTATGAACAATACCCTAGTTGCATAGGGAATATTACAAAGAATCAACAAATGAGATTACATCAAATTCAAACGCTTCAGCACAGCAAAGGAAACCACGGAGCCTTTTTTATTAAAAAAAAAAAAAACAACTATTATGTACGTTATAGAAACCAAAAGAAAGCAGTGGTTTGAAGTGCACTTAAGGGGAAGGGTTGCTCTTGATTGAAACCCCACGATAGTACTTTCCAGTTGTATTCTGTAGCGATAGCTTCTGTCCTCGACACTACAGCCACCACTACTGAGTGCTTGAAATATGACTCAAACAACTAAGGGCCTGAATTTTACATTTGACTTAACTTGATACATTTAAATTCAATTTTAAATAACCACATGTAGCTGGTGTCTTCCATGGCACACAGCAGGCATGGAACCCAGGCAATGAGAACATTAGGGAGTTTAGAAAACAAGGCAGAGTTCAGGTAGAAAGGACATGCTAGAGAACTCGAAGAAACTACCTGTGCCAGAAGGGAAACTTTGCCTCTTGCTTAAGTGCTACTGAGTTCCTGCATACTCCTTTTCTCTGAATTCTCACTTTTATTTCACGAGGTCCTTTGGAAAATGCAATTCTGTCCAATACTGACTTAGACGATACACAGAATGGAGTTTGTCTACAGGTTCACTATGGTTGTAGGAGGAAAATAATGCGTCCTTGGGCTGCAGGAGTGGCAGTTACAGGGAGCATCAAAATAAAAGAGCTTAATTCAGAGTAGTAGCCAAACTACTCATGTTCTGTTGCACTCAGAGTGAGCAAACAAAACCACAATTTATTTGAATTCTCTATTTCATGAGGCATAAGTTGAACTAGAACAGCATCTAAATAGACGTACCTCTTATTGGTGTCTAATTCATGTAATAGTGGACCTGCTACTTGATTCTAAAGAAATTCTGACTGTATGTTCCTTACAATAACATTATCCTCCCATGAATCATCCAGGCATAAAACACAAGCACATATTTTTTTACTTCTTAAATTCTAAAAGAAAAATTTAAAAGTATCACACATTATTTTACCTGTCCATCATGGAAAAATTATCAAATACAAGTAAGCAGTGTGCAGAGAAATTATTACTGATGGTGGCACTGAAGCCATAAGATGCATCTAGATATATGTCTCTGGAACATTTTCTGTTCCTCTGTGCTCTGTAAGGCCCTATCTGAATGCTTGCTCTCACATATTAAAATACAACCACACAGCACAATGATTTGGAGTCTTCAGTTTTTACTTTCCATGTAAATAGATATTTAATAATCAGTTTTGTTTTAAAATATACACATTTGCATATATTTTATGCATGAACCAGAATTAATATAGCCACTTCCCTATTCTTTTATTTATTTCTTTTTTCTTTTTTTTAGGTTTTTTGAGACAGGGTCTCGCTTTGTGGTTCAGGCTGGCCCTGAGCTCAGCCTCAAACTCACATCACAGCAATCCTCCTACCTCTGCTTTCCGAGTGCTGGGATTACAGGCGTGAGCCACCATGCCTGGCACTGTGGTATGTGGTACTGGTTGCTGCTGGGCATGAGTCTCCACGCCCAGTATGGTATGCGGTTACCAGGGATCGAACCCGGGTCCTTGCGCTTGCAAGACAGGCACCGGAACTACTGAGCTAACTCCCCGGCCCCACTTCCCTATTCCTGCACAGTTTTATTTTGCCCCAAACATCATGCAGAACACCTTGTAGAAAAATATTGTATGTATTTATTTGCCAATTTATGCAAGTATATCCTTAAGATATTATTTTGATTGAACTGTTATTAAAAGGTCGTGTTAAACGATGTTGTTTCCTGTCTTCAACATTAATAATAGCAATAACTCAGAATATTGAGCACTTGTTATGTGCTAAATAGTATTCTAATTGTTTTCTATGAAATGACACAATTGTTATAAGTGCAACTATTGTCCATACCTTATAGATGAAAGAACTATTTTTAATTAACCTGCATAAGATCATTCGTGTTGTAAAAAGGAAATGAAACTTAGTGACAAGTCTTCTGCTTCTTGTATAGTATTTGCGCTTCACGAGAATCCTTGCCCTGCTGTGGGGACACAAATAAGAAATCTTTCACTACTTGCTCTTATGTAAAGGAAAGCCTCCTGGGATTTTGTTGCTATAGGCACATTGGAAAATATACCATGACTGAAGTGTAGTAAAGTTTCCAGATGACAAAGAAGGAATTCTTGGTTTTAGATAATCCTGGTCTCATAGAGGAAAAAATAAACACCTATCAATAGCAATCAAAATGGTGATATTCATTCGATTTCTCTCCTCTAATTAACACTTCCATAGCCGGCATTTTCCTTATATTCCTGTAGTAATACTTGTTTAATGATACCTTGTGTTGAGCTTTCAAAGTCATGTTCAATCCTTTTTACTGGATTGCATGGGAAGGGGAGGGGTTGATCTATGGGTTTTCCATTTCTGCTATACAGGGCCTAGTAACATGTGCTTTAATTCCCAAAGTGACATAAACACATTATCCTAGGGTCCTATTTAGCCAGATAGTACTTTCCAGATGCTATGGCCTCAGGTGATGGAAAAACAACAGTGCTATCAGTGTTCTAACTGACCACTTATTTATAAGAGAGACATCAGATTCCAGCATTGAGCAGCCCAGAAAATGGCTTTGAGAAAACAGCTCCATATATACATGGAAGAGTAATCTTATGAAGAACTTATGAGAGGCTTAAGCTATTTTTCTCTCTTCTTAGATTGCTATCTCATCTTCTCCCCAATGGCTAAAAACTCAGGATTCAGCTAAAATTTATGCATGACTTCACTGGATCAAAGAAGGTAGGATGTTAATGCCACTGTAAATGCTTAAAGACATTTTTAACATTTCAAAGATTATGAGAGGAATTCAGAAACATGAGTTGCCAGAGAGACGTGAAGGAACATGTCCACTTCTCAAACCTCTTCTTATGCCCCCTGCTTGTTTTAATTAGCAATTGAGCCAAATACTGAAGTGTAGTAGAGTGCTGGTAGAGGCTGCCTTTTCATTTGGAAGCTCAGGAAAATCTGCTGAGAAATCTCTGGTGTGACAATGCAATCAGGACTTCAGAAAAGCATAGCCAAACGCAATTTATATCAGCACTCAGAGAAAATTGATTGTGATATTATTTATATCATTTTTCTCTGCATTCATTTCTCAATCCGTGCATATAAAAATGTTACTTTCTAATTCATGGACTACAGACACCATAGATTATATGAAATTGGTCATACATTTAGGGTTTTAGAATCTTAGAGGAAAAAACATGTTCTACATAGTGATCCATCTTAAATAAAAATATTCATATAAAGAGAATTGATGTTCTTTGTGCTTCTCAAGAAGCCTGCTTTGTCTTTTATTACTCCAGCATGCCGTGCTATTGCACATACTATGGCGGGCAGCCAACACAGCCAGCCAACGCTATGTAGGAATGATACTGATGCTGAAACCCACATCTGTGTCTGAGAACCAGCCTCCTCTCTTCCTGTACGCACCTACAACAAACAGTGTGGCCAACACACCCACAGAAGACAATGTTGACCTCTGCCTGGGAAAGATTCCCTGCAGCAGAAAACAGTCTTACAAGTTATAGAGATTCTCTTAATACAAATGATCAGTTTTCATCAATTCATAAATTCTTAAAATGTATCTGTTTGAAACAAATCAGACATTTGTGGTAAAAATATTCTGATATATTGAGAAATGATCATAAAAAAATCAGCTATAGTCAAACCAAAAGTGTGAGATTGAAAAGTAAATTGTGATATAATAAAACTAAGAACGTAACAAATATTCTAAGTTCCTGGCATGAGGAACCAGTGTGTCTCTAGGAGAAAATGTTCTGCCTTTTATTCTTTTAATAACAACTTCATAGAAACATCATTCACAACCTATACAGTTTGCTCATTTACAGTGTACAGATCACGAATGCACAAGGATATGAAAAATGCTCCACATCATTTATCATCAGAGAAATGCACAGGAATATATCTTATTCATGTGAGAATGGCTTTTATCAAAAAAATCAAAACAATAGCAAGTGCTGGTGAAGATGTAGACAAAAAAGAACACTTGCATGGTGTTGGTGGAGATGGAAGTTGGTGCAACCATTATGAAGAACATTATGGACATTTCTCAAAACCTTAAAAATAGAACCAGTGTATGATTGAGAAATCACCACTACTGGGTGTATATGTAAAGGAATGAAATCAGTATGACAAGGCAGCATCTGTTCTCTCATATTCTTAATGTCTCTGAACTGATAGATGAACAAGGTAAATGAAATACACAGACACAATGGAATAATATTTGGAAGAAAATATAGTCATTAATCACAGCGCAGGTGAACCTAGAGGACACTGTGTTAGGTGAAATAAGCCAGGCACACAACAAGAATGCCACATGATCTCACTTAGATAAAGATCTTTTTTTTTTTTTTTTTTTTTTTTTTTTTTTTTTGGTGGTGGTGGTATCAAACTCATGACCTTGTGCTTGCAATGCAGGTGGTGGGGCCACTGATCTAAGTCCCGAGCCTTATACAAAGAATTTAATAAAGTTGAACTAATAGAAGTACAGAATAGTGTGCAAAGCACTGGGGAAATGTTGATCAAAAGACTCAAAATTTTCATTACACATGACACAACCAAAAACTACAGGTTAAACCAGCAAATGTTTATTGTAGCTCTCAGTTGGAAGAGGTTTAGTTTCATAGTTAGCTGCCTCCATGGTACTACTGCATGGCAAGGCATTGCAGAAGAGAAACAAGTCATGACATGGCAGGCAAAAGGCAGCAAAAGCAGCAAGCAGCAAGCAGGAAAGCAGCGACTGCTTCCCTTTTTCTTTTATTTTGTTCAGTCTACAAGGCTTTTGGTGGTGCAACCCACACTCAGATTGGGTTTTCTCATTACCCATACCCAGACCCATGAAAAACCAATTAGTGGACTAATCCAGTATCACACATTTTAAATCAAAATATCATGCTTGTTATCAACACCCACATACTCTAGATCCATCTGCTTCTGGAAAGCTCCACCTATGAGCACATGAGGCTTTGAAGGGAGCATCTAGATACAAGTCATAACAAGAAAGAGGAATAATTTTGAGAGACCTATTGTAAATCATGGTGACTATAACTAATGAGAATGTATTGTACTCTTTAAAAGTGAGCCAGGCATGTTGACATATATTTGACATCCCAGCACTCTGGGAGGCTGAGGCAAGAGGATCTCAAATTTAAATTTAATCTGAGAAACTTGGTGACTTAGTAAAAATCATATTTAAAAAAAATAAAGGCCTGGGGTTATAGTGTAAAAGTCCTGTTTTTAATCCATAGTATCAGAAGAGAAATTAGTAACAAGGCAGATTTTAAGAGCTCTCATCACAAAAAAGTTGTTAGAATAAATGGTAATTAGCCCAAAATAAACATTGCTTATAGTTGTATTTTCAAACAGTAGGTGTGTCTGATAAATGTGAAATATATATCAACTAAAAGTGAGTAAAAAACAAAAAAATAAACCATAACATGCAGTGGTTCTTAGTATATTCACAGCCACGTATACTGCTGTCCACTGTTAATCTTAGAATATTTTTATTACCTTAAAATAAACTGTGTAACACTTGGTCATCACTTCTACTCCTCACATCTCTCTTCTTGGTCCCAGGCAGTCACTAATCTACTTTCTGTACACATATATTTGTCTGTTATATATATTTCTTATGGATGAAATCATACAATATATGATCCTTTGTGACTGGCTTCCATCATTTAGCTAAAAGTTTTCTAGTTCATCTATGTTGTGGTATGAATCTCTACTTTATCTTTTAATTACCACATAACATTCAATTATATAGATTTATCACATGTTGTATAGTCATTAGTAAATTGATAGCTATTTGGGTTATTTCTACTTTTCTTCTGAATAATGCTGCTATGAATATTTGTGAACAAGTTTTACAATACTTATTAACACATATTATTTGTACATATTAATGGGATTCACTATAATATTTCCAAATATCCACATATTGTCAATCATGTCCATCCACTTTTCTCTACCCTATTTTTCTCCCCTAAACTTCCTCCCAGTCCTAAACCAGCCCTGTATTTTTAGGTCATTATTTTTTCCACATGTGAGAGAAAACATACAATACTTATCTTTTTGAACCTGGTTTATTTTGCTTAACATGATGTTCCATCCATTTTGTTGCAAATGATGGGACTTCTTTCTTCTTTATGGCTGAATAGTATTCCATGATGTGGAAGAAATGAGTCACAGGATAACTCTACATTAACATTTTGAGGCATTCTCAAAATGTGTTCCAAAACTCATAAGCCATTAGCAATGATTGAGGGCTCCACCTGCTCCATATTCTCACCAACATTTGTTATTGTTCATATATTTATTATGTGATGGGCATAGCATGGCTTCTGATTGGCTTTTCCTGATAACTCTTGCTAATAAGTATTTAAAAGTAAAGGAAGAAAGAGTCACTGGTTAGCTGTAGTGAGTCCATAGAAAGGAAGGTGTAAGAGTGGTGCTAGGACCTGATATTTAGGGTAGAGACAGAAATGATTAATCCAACATGGAAGCAGTACTATTACAAAGATAGAGATTGTAAGTTTTGTTTTTCTATCACAGTAAAAACAACACTAATGTAGATTATAGGTGAATTTTATAAACTTTTTTTTGTTCATGGGATTGAACTCAGGTCCTTGCTCTTATGAGGGAGATGCCAGAACCACTGAGTTAAATCTGTGAATATAGGTGAATTTAAAAGCACACAGTTCCAAAATAAATTGATATGGTCAAAATGCCATATGAAGTGATGGATTATTGAAATGATTAATTGATGACAAATGGGAATTACTCAACTAGAACATCACAATGTGGAATAATAGTTCAGGAGTGTTCATATATTTGCTGCAAAAGTTGGAGAAAAAGTAATTATAAGAACAGTATAAACTCAAAGATCGTTTCTAGATCCAACAATCTCTGCATAAATTATAAAAGTTTTTGAGCATAAAATCCTACCCTCTGTTCATCAGTGAAATTGGAAACATCTCTCCTCCTTTTCTTGGCTTAGAGTTGACCATTTATTTTCATCTCTGCATACTTCATGTATCATATATAAATATTACAAAATTGTCTGCTTAGAGGAAAAGGGAAAAGCATTGCCAGAGATTTAAAGAAGTCATGGATGGCAGCAGATGTGAATTCCATAAAGTGAGTTTGTTGTTTTCATCAACTCTGAACAAGGCCTAAGAAACAACCAGTCTGCCACAAAAATTGTAGCATAATTTGAGCTTAACTGTGTACTTTCATGGGTAACATCTGTTCCAGTATACTTTTGACTAAATCAACTATTACTATTACTGAATTATTGTGCCTGTCATTCTCTTTATAGTGACAATCAAGAGCCATAAAAATAAATTTTCACTAATTTTCATAATTTTATTCACCTGTTCTGCTATATTTGTAAGTCTCTTTTGTATGAGTGCATGAGTGCTAAACAATTCTTTGCTTTTACTCTTTCAGCAACTCTCCATATAGATGCAGGTGGAAGCCCAGTTTGTACATTGCCTTTTGAGAGTTCTGAAATGCCTTGGCTGTTTCTGGCACCTGATCTGTGCATGTGTTTTAGGCTTTTCCTCCATTCCACTTTTTTTCCAAGAGAAAAAAGATCCATCCTTCAGAAATATGTAAATCTAGCACTAGAGAGAAATGTGCAAAAAGGTTAGTGCACCTTACATATTTTGAATATAAAAATACTTTAAAAAGTAATAATAATAACTAGTACCTTTTCTTCATTATTACCTGTGTAGCAAATTTTGTGATAACACTTCACTTTCATTTCATGCATAAAATAACCTTGGAAGGGAGATATTCTCATTTCTCTGTTTTCAAATTAAGAAAATTGAGGCATCTAGGAGTTAGGATAATTTCTTCAGTGTGTTATTCATAAATTATTTTAAATTTGCAAATAACATATCTGAAATGTGAATCTAGAATTTCTATGCACCTGAAATCTGACTGAAGTAATATTTCAGTGTGCAATGAGATAAGAAATATATGGCAAAAGTATGAAGAATCAGAGACCAGCTTTGATGGGGCAATAGAGAAAAAGCAGGGAGATGTTTGAGCTGATCTTAAAATAATGTGGCTCCTGGCCAGGAAACAAAGTTGGATCTGCAGATGCCTCATACGTGACTAGATTAGAGACTTCAGTGTCCTATAGAGCCAGTGCAGTGGATAACATTGGTTTAAGCTACAGGGTCTGCACAGGTTGAAGGCAGGGCTTAGAGTAGCCATGGCACGTCAGTGTTGCAGAGTTTGCATTAATCTAGTAAACAGAGAAGACACTGAGAAGGCTAACTAACAGAATGACAGAGTAGGCTAACTACACCCCTGAAATCTTGTTATTTTAGTGTTGAGAATGGACTGTGTGAGAGTGGGCAAGAGGCTCTGATAGCTAGGGCAGTAATCCAGGTTGGGGGAGAGACTAACTGGACACTGGTGATTGGTCGAGAGCATTGGAAGGTCAGGGTGGGGATAATTTGCAATTCAGAAGATGCCCCCGGGCAATGCTTCATTGTTAGACTCCTGCAGGGAGTCATGCTAGTGTTCTGGATTGGAGCTTTAAGTGCCCAGATTGTCCTTTTGTAATAATGAGTATTTCAATATATTAATCTTGATTTGCCACTTAGTTAAGCTCCTGCAATATATCAGTGTATTTGTTTTCTAATGGGCTTGGGGCTCAAACAACAGAGCTGCACTTAAGGAGGTGAGATCTCAAAACTGTGATTGACAAGGAGGTGTATGAGAGGGGATGATATGATATGTTCTTGCCTTCTCCTTTTGGGTATTTTATTGCTATGAGCCTCCATGTCTTTGGGCCTGTCTTCCAATTCACCATATTTTAGGCTAAATTAGATGCTACTCTAGTGACTTCACTTTAACTTCATCACCTTTGTGAAGATTCTGTCTTCAAATATGGTCACATGCTGAGGTAGTGGATGTGACACCAATATATAAATTTTGGAGGGTGAGGGGGAAACCGTTCAACCTTACGTTTCCTGTAGTAGATTACAGTACTATTCAAGCCAGTTCCTCTCTACTGTCTGATAAACCCATCTGTGAGCTGAGTGAGTACTGAGGCTAATGACCTCTATTCTTGAGCTTTTTGTGAAAATTACTGTTGAGTAATGACAGCTGCCTGGCTAGGAGATGCTGGGGAGTTTATCCTCTGTATTATTCCACTTTGCAGTACTACATTGAACTAGCTGAGCAGGGGAAATTGTGCAAAGAAACATGATGTACTTAGTTTACAATTTTGGAAGCTGAAGTTTCAGTCATCAGAACACAGGCTCCAGTGTGAGGCCCACACTGAGCTGAGAGCATGTATTGCAGGCAGCACTCACACCAACAGACAAAAAGCAAAAAGGAAATTCAGAGTTCAGGCTTAGACTTTTAGACAATTCATTCTCGAAAGAACCCACTCTGGGAGACTAATATTCCTTTCTGAGGGCAGCAACCTTAGAAGTTCCCATTATGCCCAACCTTTTAAAGGTCACATGACTTCCCAGTACTGCCTCTCTAGGCATCAACCCCACAACACATGGGGGACACACTAAAGCCATATCGAAAATGTAATGATGTTCTACTTCCCAGGGTGGCAGTTAGCAACTCTTAGGATGATGTGACTATGAAAGGCCTGTGGCCCTTTTGTCACAAGGCAGCATAACATCAGTGTGACTTGTGTTCCTGACTCTGTGTCACCCTCTGGTCCCACACAAACACACATACTATATTAAACCAAAGCTAAAGTTTCCTGGGAAGTACAAGTCTTCTGCACTTCCTGTGCCACTTTACACAACTCATGTAGGTTTTACCACTTGACTCTATGTTTCAGGCATTGCTTCCAGTTCCTACTTGACCTTCCCATACTCTACTTCCTTGAAACAAAGTAAGAAAACAATACTTGTTATCACTTTGATTATTAATAGGATATTTAATTTTGTGTGTACTTAATTTAAAATACATATTTGGGTTTCTTGGAATATTGATTGTTATGCAAAGTTTGCCTTTATTACAGTTGACTGGTGTAGAGATTCAGCTTGGTGAGCTAGAGTCAGTTAGAAAGTTCTCAGATTTGGAGAGCATCCTACAGTTTTGATCTAAAAGTATTCATTCTAGAGAAAAATATATGTATTTGCATAGCACATTGAGGTTTCAGAAAGTAAGTCAGGGCTACAGCTCTAATTGTTAGACAGAATGTTAGAGTGGTTTTTGTTTAAGTGCAAACACTGGATATTCCAAATTAAAAGAAAGAGACATTGAAGTGATCTAGATGAAAGTCAATAAAATATGGGTTGTAACACTTTTTTCAGTATTATTAAATGAGATCTTAAGGAAACATCAGCTAGACCAACAAATATAATTCATGAATGCATGCAACAACGTATTCATTACAACTGAGTAGCTCTTTGCCCTGAAAAGTAAGGAGGATGTGATAGTTTTATCAGGTATGTTTCTCTTTAATTTCTAGTTACTAAGGAAGAGCAGATGAAGCTGATTCTGAAAGAAGGAGAAAGAAGATGAAATTGTAGTTGGAGGAAAATTTTCAACAGATCTAAGGTACAATATGATGCCTACAACTAATAACAACGTATTCTTGAAAATGGTCAAGAGAGTAGATTTTCAGTTTTCTCATCATAATCAAATTTGCCAGCTGGACCTGGTGGCCCATCCCTGTAAGCATAGCACTGTGGGAGGCTGAAGCAGCAGGACTGACATTTTGATCCATTCTGCACAACTTAATGACTTATTGAGACCCCATCTCAAAATAAATAAAGAAATGGGCATGTAGTTCTGTGCAAAGACCCTGGGTTCAATCTGCAGTACAGAGACAAATGTCTGAGGTATTAACTCTACTAGACCTAGTTATTTTGCCTTTGAACATGGCTAATTTAGATGCCTTGAACTCCTAGCTATGTAGCAGAAAATTCTGATCCCATCACTGGATTCTAACAATCTAAATTTAATGTTAAAGAGACCTTATAGAGAACACAGATTATGGATATTCCACTTTCATACTGAAAATGATACTGTTCAATATTTCACTAAAACATCCTTTCATAAGTTGATGCATGCATGCATACAGATACATACATACATAAAATTTTAAAGATAAATTTTAAAAAACAAAAGAAGTAAGATACATAATTTTTAAGCATGAATTTGCTATGATGTGTATCTAAAATGTTCCAATAAAATATTTTGCATCAAACAACCCAAAAAAGTAGCACTAAGAAATATTGATTGAGAGATATAATTCTTTTTCTGAGCACCAAACATGTTCAAACACCATTATTTATATGAACTACTATTAGAATATATTTTTGTATATTGGAGATGGAAAAGTGCAAGATATGATTCTAATGGGGATGGTAAACTTTCTGAAAATTCTAAGTCAAAAGCTGTCAATAGGGCCGGGGATATAGCTCAGTGGTTCTGGCCTCTGTCTTGCAAGCACAAGGACCCGGGTTCGATCCCAGGAAACCACATAACAATACTGAGCATGGAGACTCACTCCAGCAGCAACCAGTACCACATACCACAGTGCCAGGCACGGTGACTCATGCCTGTAATCCCAGCACTCCGGAGGCAGAGGCAGGAGGATTGCTGTGATGTGAGTTTGAGACTGAGCTCAGGGCCAGACTGAACTACAAAGTGAGATTCTGTCTCAAAAAAAAAAAAAAAAAAAAAAAAAAAAAAGCTGTCAATATATTCTATTCGTCTTGATACTAAAAAACCTGTGTTCTGTCTGAAACTGCCATATCGTGATGTTTCTAGGACTTGGGGAAAAAAGACACTAGCTCTCCCCATATCATTTCTTTACAGAGAAACACTAAAGTTCTTCAAAGACTTCTGTGATGTTTATTGGCGTCATCTATGGTGCCTTATTTAGATAACCTGATAAGCTTATTTGAGTCACAGTAGAGCATAAAGGAAAATCAATGTTTCTGTGAACAGGTCAGGTCGTTGCTGAGTTGTTTCATCCAAAAGCTGTTGCCACACTCATGAAGCAGAGTCCACACATCATAATGCAAGACATATTGATAAATATCAAAATAGAACAAAGAATGCATTTCTGTGAGAGAATCAAATTAACATTTCAGGACAAATTTCAAAATTAAAAATAATCATCCTTGAACAGTCACAGCACTTTACCCTTCAAAATATAAAGGGACTTGGGGGCTATTATGTTAAGAACAAAAGACAAACAGCGATGTTCTAAGTAGTATAAAATATGCTTACATCAGAGAGCAAGTGGCTTGTCTTTTGCTCTCTGACAGAATCTGATTGTCAAACTATTCATTTAGTAAGCCTTGCTGAAAATTCAGCTGGGAGCCAGACATCTGCTTTATGGGTATCGGAAGATATGAGAACATCTGATGTTATATAAAAAAAAAGATTTTTAAAAATTGAGCTTATTGGTACATTTTAGGGAAACCTTATGATTACATCCATTATTAAGAATTTGTACCTGTACATGATGTATCTTCTTATCTTTTCACATTTCCTTGTACTCCTTTTAACTCACACCCTTTACATATATCCCCTTTTTCCTTTTTACCTTCACATTTTTTCTTTCCCTTCTTTGCTCTCCTGTGTTCCCCAGTTTCCTTCCTCCTTTGAGTATTGTCTTTCTATTTCACAATATCTATTGTACTTATAAAACACAATTTTAAGGTAGGCTCTGTATATTTATATGTAATATATAATGTTTTATCTGTATTACTGATTCTGTAACACAGATATTTCCCCTCAAAATTTCAGTTTTGTCATTAAGATTTGGGACATACTACTTTGTCAGCCTAATCCTTCTCAAAGATTTTATAAAATTTTATTTACTTTTCAAATCATGTGTTTCTCCTAACTGTAAACTTCAAGACTGTCTTTCAGTGCTTACTGTAGTGCCTATGACACTGAAACCATTAGAGACACTCACCTCCACAGAATTGTGTACTTACTTTCTTCATCTCTTACTTAAATTCTGCCTATCATCAGAAAAGTTTGAATGAACTTGAAATATAGAGTCACAATGAAACAAGAAAGACTAAAATATAGCTTAAAAAGAAATCTGAAGTTGATGTGGAGAAGAGTGCTATATTAGCTCTTGGGATATGGCAAATATTCTATTTTGATGTGAAATTGCTTTTGGGCCTCTTGACAATCAAGGAGAAAAGGTAAAAAGGCTACCATATCCCTAACCCAAAATGTCTGACACTGGCTTTCTAGGGTGTGGGTACTACCAGCGTTCGGTCTTCATCCATAGACTGTTGTCCTCTTTTGCTTAATGTCATTATTCTGAAGTTTTCAAATGCCATCACCATGGTCTCTATCTCCACATTAGCTTTTCAGACCAATATGACTGCAACACAACATTTGACCTAAAAACAACAACAGCAACAACAACAACAAAAAACCAAAACAAACAAAATAAACCAAGTAGCTCAAATTTTCTAATACAATTGTTGAAAAGTTTTAATATTTTGCTGGTTCTGAAAAACCAATATGTTTGTCTTATTCTTGCACCTTTTCTTCTAATCCTCATATTGAGAGACAGAGTGCTCACCTTTTCTCCTTCCAGTCAGTCCTTTGAATATGATGCAAGTCACTTTTTCCTAAATTTTCACTTTCTCTGAAGTCTCCATTGTCTCTCAGTTACAAGAATAAACTTACATTTTTTTTCTTGTGACATGCAGTCTTTCCCGAGTTTACCCATATGATCGATTACTGCTCATAGATACCATATATCTCCTTTAGAAAAGCTTAGATCTAGCTAAACTCTTATATTAGCTATTTAGCATATATGTATTTCCATATTTGAAGATTCTTTCTTCTTCCCATGTAGTTCTTATAAGAACACATGCCATTTTGCCCACAGTGTTAGAAATGCTTGTCTCTGTGCAACTGACATTGCGATTTCACCATTTGCTACCTAAGATTTTCTGGATCTACATGTCTCTTATTTCTCTAAACAAATCATTAGTTCCCTAAGGGCAACAGCCTATGGGTATCCACCATACTCTCAACAGTGCATAGCCTAGTAGTATTTTGTAACTATTTCTTGATTGATTGAGAGCTATTTATATAACTATTTATCTTCTCCGTTATACTCTATGGAACTGTTCACACATTAAGGAAATGAAAGAAATGAAAAAAGTTAAAATAAAATATTTTATATTGCCAGATTTAAAAAATCACACTGTTCCCTAAACATTGTATCAAAATAGATATTGGTGGTTTTGTGCTGTGCTCAAATCCACAGCAGCATATGTTCTACCAGCAGTGGGAATCTATCAAGAAGACAAAACTACCACAAATTGCTATTCCATACAAAGCAAGTATTTGTGCTTTCAACAAAGCATCAACTCCATCATTGTTCTAATATCAGGGAAGGTAAAATTGCAGAGTTAACATGAGCCCATCTTTATACATGGAACCTCTGTGTGAACAGCCAGAAGCCCAAAAAGCAGTGTGGAGTATAAAGATTCATACACATGTGTAGTTATTTGTTTATGATGAGCTGCCTCCTGGCAGAAATAATAATAGTGATCACCATGTATCTACTCCTACTATGTAATAAAGCACTGAACTAAGCGCTTTACGAAAACTATATCACTTAATTCTTATTGCCATTTTATAAGATAGAGATAATTGTTTCCCTTAGCATGAAGCAGGCATTAAGAAGTAATTTCTCTCAATTCACAAAGTTAAGGTAAGACTGAGCTGGGATTTGAATTGAGGAAGTATTTACTCATCCAAACTAGTGATTCACATTATAATATGACTCACTAATTGTGATAAGAAATAGATGAAAAAGCAAAATGTCATTTAACATTACTGGAATATTTTAAAGTTGTGAGAATTCAGCTTTGGCTCAAACTTCAAAAAGAAGAAGAAGAAGAAGAAGGAGAAGGAGAAGGAGAAGGAGAAGAAGAAGGAGAAGGAGAAGAAGCATCTTACATGTATAGATGCAAACTAAAAAGTCTAGTACTTGCAAGCCTCCTCTAATTAAGTTGGAAAATTTCAGGGACATGAGTTGAATCTAATCTGTCAGTCTTGGCAGATGCTTTTCCAGTGGTTTTTCAGTATTTGTCTCTTTATGTTCCTCTCACTACCACCCGAGCTTTATTTTTTTCTCTGCTAGCAACTATCCATATATAAACTAGGAAATGTTAGATCACATTCCCTGGGGAGTTAATGTATATATTTTCAAACATTGTTGCAAGCTACTTTCTCTGTTTCCCAGATAACATAAAGTCTATATGCCAGCACTCCCTCTTTCCTTTGGATTTAAGCGTGGCTCGATGCAATGTATGTCATGTCTGAAAATGATTTCCTATAGGGCAGTAAATATATGTGATGACACACATTCCATGCTGTGGAAACTGGGTAAGGTGTAATTAATAGAATAAATGCATGGGAATAAAATAACCATGGGAATTGATATCAGGTAATAATATGTTATAGTTTGATTCATAAGCTCCTTGAGTCCTTAGCCATGTGTAATTCATCTTTGTATCTTGCACAGAATTTGATACATAGTAAGCACTAATGATTATGGAGCTAATGTCATTGCACCTCAGAACTGTTCTGCATCCTTTAAGTAGATGTATGGCATGTATCAGACAAAGAACATGCCTCGAATCAATGTGGCCAGAATTGGGTCCTCTGAATTCTCACCCAGCACTCTGAGGCTGCCATAGGTTACTAGTTAGAAATGCAGAAGTGGCATCCAAACAAATGTCCTTAATGACAGCAAACAGCCCATTGCATCTTGTAGCATTGTTTTACTGACTAAACTGAGCACATGAACACAGCTTACTATTGCAAGACTGAGGTTCCACAGTCCTGAAATGTTTCTGATTTGTTGTCTGTGTTGAGGATTTCACAGGCCTTCACACAACACAATTCAGTATTATGCCCTTGTTTTTTTTTTATTAAAAGCTGACATAAAAAAATGATCTCATTAAGAACTTTAACAGTTTATTTTTGCAAAACTGCTAGTGAAGCATTATATAGTATGTAGTTTAAAATCTTTGCATAAAGATCCTCATGAGAAATTCGTGTTGAAGTGCAGAGCAAAAATGAATTAAAGTTTGATGGCTGTTTTGCTTTAACTAGATTCCATGCTCTCATTATGCACACGTGTTTAATCCACTTGGACCATGTCTCCCACAAACCACCCAGTGGAATTTTCAACTATAATCTATTTAATGTTCACATTATGTCATTAAGATTTATTTGAAACAGCATGCCATAAAACACTTGAAACAGGTTAAGAGTAGCCACTGAGGCACACTTGAGCACTGCTTGGGAATAAATATAGCTGTATTATTGGCACCCTCTAATTTTCAAAGTTCTTCATAGCTGGCTGCAGTCTTGCATACTCGGGGCTCTGCTTGGCATCTAGCTGTAGAATGATCATTTTAATGGAAATCTTTGTTGACATGTGGGATAAGGTGCACCCCTTAGTTTTCCTATCCAGCATTTCTTTTCTCTACTGAAGCAAGAAGTATTGTGATATTTATTCTCTCTTTTTGGGCCCCAATATCATATATCAGAGGGGTCCAAACTGTAGTCCATGGGCTGCTTGCTCTTCCAAATAATGTTCTGTCTAGAAGAGAAAGTTTATCATTTTCACACATTAACAATTATATATTTCATAAGCAGCCCAACAATTCCTCTTTACTCAGTGTGGCCCAGGCAGCCCATAAGGTTGGACACTCGTGTTCTGACAATACAAATAAGAGTTACAGTAATACATCGTATGTCAGGTTATGTGTTCTGGAAATATTACCCTACCTTTTTTTTAAAAGTTTTTTTGAGACAGGGTCTTGCTTTGTGGTTCAGGCTGGCCCTGAACTCAGCCTCAAACTCACATCACAGCAATCCTCCTGCCTCTGCCTCCCGAGTGCTGGGATTACAGGTGTGAGCCACCACACCCGGCACTGTGGTATGTGGCACTGGTTGCTGCTGGGCGTGAGTCTCCACACCCAGTATGGTATGTGGTTACTGGGGATCGAACCCGGGTCCTTGTGCTTGCAAGATAGGCGCCGGAACCACTGAGCTAACTCCCTGGCCCAATATTACCCTATCTTTAAAGTAATTCTTCCTATATGTCTGATTCTTAATATCAATAATTATCTTCTCTACAGTGTTTCATCTACCTTTATTTCTATCCAGTGAATTTTCATCTCAGGCACTGTAATTTTCATGTATAGATGCTCATGTTATTTTTATCTTATTTTTTTATAACTACATAGTTTTTGGAACATATAAAATAGACTTAGAAGGTTCTTCCTGTTTTTGTTTTCTGACACCTGTGCCACGTCTGTGTTGAGTCTAAATGACTGATTCTTCTCCTAATGATAGATCACATTTTCTATCTCTTCATGCTTGTGACCTCCGCTAGGACCCCAGGTATTATGTGGATTTTCTCTGCTTGAGAGCTGGATGTTTTATATTTATAAATATTCTCAAGATTTGTGCTGAGGTGAGATTAAATTTTATTTCTTGGAATAAGTTTGATGCATTTCAGTCTTTTGTTAGACGCTACCTCAGCAGCATTTAGTCTGGGGCTAATTCTTCCTATGCAAATCTTTCTGAGCACCAACTTTTTTTCCCAGGTGGGCATTAAGCTATTTCTGACCCTAAACACTGATCAATATCATCCGTGATTCTTCCAAGGATTCATCTGTCTGCGCTTGTGTGTGCTTCCCAGCACTCTGGAGAATCCGGGTATTTGGCTTTCTCTTCTCTCTGCCGCTCGGTTCTGTGGATGGCTGTTCTTTCTCCTACTTCCTTCCGCTTGTTCCAGCACTACTCCAGTACCATCAGGTTTGGCTTATGTACCTTGTACGTGAGGGAGGACATAGAAACTCAAAGCCGCATGCTGTGGAACTGCTGAGGCTCATTCCTGGTATTTCCTTCCTCTTGGGGAACAGCTTTTGTTGGTTGATATCTATTACGTGCTAAGATATCGCATACAATATTTTTCTGATTTTTATTTACTTACTCTTTTCAGGAGCAAGGTAAATTCTGCCTATGTTACTCTATCTTGGCTAAAATTACCATTATATTTTGTTTTTCATAAGTACAGTGATTGTATTTTTTATTTCCTCCTTGTGCAATTTTGGTAAATTTCTTTCCCCAAGGAAGATTGTAAGTTTAATTTTAGTTATTGAATTCAGTGGCATGAAATTATTTATAATATTTCTTTAATTTCCTTTTAACACCTCTGTGGCCTACAATAATTTTCCTTCTTTCACTATTTAGCTTTTAGTTAATTTTATTGGTACTTTTAGATATACATAATAATCACATTCATCATAGGGAATTTGTACCTTATATAATATATCTTTTTTTTTTTTTTTAGGTTTTTTGAGACAGGGTCTCGCTTTGTGGTAAGGCTGGCCCTGAGCTCAGCCTCCAACTCACATCACAATCCTCCTGCCTCTGCCTCCCGAGTGCTGGGATTACAGGCGTGAGCCACCACGCCCGGCACTGTGGTATGTGGCACTTGTTGCTGCTGGGGTGGGTCTCCACACCCAGTATTGTTATGTGGTTACCGGGGAATCGAACCCGGGTCCTTGCGCTTGCAAGACAGGCGCCGGAACCACTGAGCTAACTCCCCGGCCCCTTATATAATATATCTTGAATCTTTTTTTCCCCAACCCCCTCCCCTCCCTTCAACCTCTCTTCCACTCCTTATTGACAAAAGCTTTGTTCCCGTATTTTCCCTTCTATTCTCTTTTATTCCTTTGTCCCTTCATCCTTTTCCTTCCCCTCCTTTCTTTCCTTCCCATTTGAACATTTTCTTCCCTTTCCCAGTGTTTATTATACATTTTGGTCCGTATTTACACTCACTAGTGAGTTTTGCTTTGTTTTTACCTGTTATCTTAGATCAGACTTACTCCCTGCTGTTCTGTTTCTAGGAAGTGCATCCTGGTGTTACAAACGCTGCCTCATCACCGCTGGGCTCAATCGCTCATCCATCCTGAGTCTCCTATAAGTTCTAGGAATACAGGCTCTCCACCACACAGTGTCTATCAAATTTTAAATAACTTAAAATTTTGACTCTATAAAGAATTAATTTCTGTGAGATTTCTTCCCTTTTACTTCTTGTAAAGTAAACATATCACTAATTCTCTTTCAGTTAGAAACATATCACTAATACTGAAAGAGAAAGAAAAAGAGAGAAGGGGAGAGAAAGTATATATACTGTGTATACAAAAATGTATACACACTTGAGGAAGTGAAAAATCTGAATAAATATTTTAATAGTAAATATATTGAGATATTATGCAATTTGATACAAGTTACTTTTGGCCCCTACATGTACAAGAGGTCTCTCTCATACTCTCTCAAGTATGTATACATTGATATTTAGATTTAAGGCTATGTTTTCCCCTCTAATAGACACCTTCAATACATTCTATAAGTTCTGCTGTGTTGTATTTTAATTACCGTTTATATTTGTGTTGCTTAGTTTTCCATTGGTAGAAGATGAAGTGTCTGACAGCTACAATTTAAAGTAGGAGACGTTGAACTTGGGTCATAGTTTCAGTCTTTGGCCTTGTGGCTTCAAACAGAAGCACCATGAAACAAAGGCATGGCGGAAAAGCGCGACTGGATGCACTGTATTTAGGAGGCAAGGACTGGAAAGTATGCCCACAAAGAAGAGGCCGGGGACTACCAGTACAGTCCCTGAGGTCGGACCTCGCAACACGCCTAAACACACCAGGAGGTAGTATTTGAAAATAATTTCCCTTGTTATTTCTGTTTTAACCTATGGGATACTCAGAGTGAGAAAAAGCATTTAAAAACCCCTTATTGTAAGCATATTATGAACCCAACCTATCTTCCCAGAAATACAATCAAGAATGTTCTTCCTACATAAGATGACATCTGATAGACAAGAGTGAAGTACAGTATTAAATTTACTAATGTTCAGGTATTTCTTAACTATCATTAGTGATTTCTGACTTAGTTCCATTGTTATATTTTGGGTTGTCTCAATCCTTTTTAGCAAACTAAAACTTGTTTTATGACTTGAATGTGCATTAGTTTTGGGGTATGGTGTTTGATACATTATTAGATTATTTAAATGTTCTACGGAATTACTTTTATATAATATGTTTGATAAGTTACTAAAAAAGGAATATTTAACTGGTTGTGTAGATCTGTCTTTTTCTCTTTTCATTGAATTATTTTACAAACTGTACATTTGACTCTCAGATATACCAAACCTCATACTTGCTCTAGTGGTTCTGCCTCCACTGCTGTGCTCTTCACTCAAGAGTTTGTGAATCTGAGATCTCTTCTCTTCTTCATCGAGGAAGCTTATTGTAGGTTTTGTTCCATTCAAGATACAATTTAAGGAATGCAGTGAACTTTAGCAGTTAAATTTCTCTCTTCTACAACAAGTAATTTTGTGTGTATTTTGAAAAGAAATAACTTATAGGCATTTATTTGTGCTTAATTTGGCTCATGGTTTCATAACAGAGAAGGTTGTTTTTGATCCCTTTTCGTATGATTGTGCAGTTGATGAGGAAGCTTTCCACAGCCTTTGTATCAGTTCTGACCAATACACTAATGACAATTGTTTGCCAATGGTTTCAGATGAGGCCAAAGAAAGGACTGAACTAAATGTCTCTATTTGTAATATGTTCATATCCCACAAATTATTAGGCCTAGAGAGCATCAGGGTCCCTTTTCACTTATACAATTATCTTCCTGTAGGGTAGGATATTTAGGGGTCTCTGCTTCTCAAACTGGACTTTGTGGAGATTACAGGTTGGTACTCTGGATGTGAATAAAACGAAAAATCTCCCCATTAGCATCTTCAGGTTCTTGTAGTGCAAGTCTGTGTGAGCAATCTCTCAGAAAGATAACTTTTCACTAAACAGCAGAGTTGCAAAAATTTCTGTGAGTGAAGAAAGAGGCCTTGGCAAATGTTCATGTATATTGCATAGAATTTATACATCTCATTAGAAGGCTCATCTTAATAGTTGCCTTTTCATTTCCTTCCATTAAATTAATGCATAAGTATACTTTATTTTTTGTCCCCTAGAAGAATAATGCCCTTTAACAATGGTTTTTTGATTTGTACTGAGCTTTAACAAAAGTTAGATTTCCTTTCTGAAGCCAGTCTTTTTCTGAAGTACACAATTTCAAGGGCATTGTCACAACTGTATCGTCCTTGAGTACTCAAGAGTGAATTTCAAAATTCTCGAAAGTCTGCTATGCATGAAATCAAGTTGCCCAAAAAGATACAGGCAATTGATAGGGAAATGGAGACTAAAGTCTTCTGCAAATATTACATTATCTCTTCAGCACTACTTTATAATAGAATGAAAAAGTTCTACTTTATAATCTATGCAAAGAACAGCATGTATTGACCCCTCATTAGTAATTCAGTCTATTGTTCTGCATTTACTCCTGCTATACACTATAGTTATTGACAAGCAAAATGAACTACCAAAGACAGAGCATATATTATTTAGGCAGTTCATTTTCTCATCAATACTTTATGTCTCGCTTTAGGTAATTAGCAAGGTCTTGGAGGGAATTAGTGCAGTATTTGGGAATGTGTGTACAGAGAGAATACACATACATTTAGATGGAAAAGAAGTGTACCCATTTAAGAGGGGACTGAGTAATGTGAACGGAATGCACATAGAAATTGAACACTGAGATCATTCACATGGCTTTCTCATTATACCCCTACAAATGGCCCATTTATTGCTCTTTGTCTATAGGGCTGACCTAAGGTCATTATGTTTCTAATGTTATACCATTGCCTATATTAGAAGTGACTCTATCACTTACCCAACATTACCCTGCATAAGTGGAACAAAAAGACTCTATTACCCTCACAGCCTGAGGACAGATCAACCAGAGGGAAGTTGATAAAAATGAACTCATTCCATTTATATGACCAAAATATGTACAGGAGGAACTAAGAATTCAGAAACTAAACCAGAGAGGCTGCTTTTAAATGCTATTAAACCTTTAACTATTCTGATGGAACTTAGTGTCTTTAATATTTTGACCTTAGTATGTGTTATGCAAGGTTATGTTTCTACCTAATTCTATCTTCAAAGTGGAGATATTTACTTTATGACAATACAGGCTTTCATTTTTCTATATGGATTTTTGTATTCTATGGATAAGGCTTTTCCAGCCCTTAATTCTGAAAGTTCCTGTCTTTCTAGTGGTTCAGATGAAAAAGCTTTAAGTCCCCAAATTCTTCCAAATGGTGGGTAGGATTAAGGAAAGAAAGAGTGGATGCTAAGGTGGTCAGAGACTACCAACAGCAGGAAGCCATGACTATCCTTGGGGCTCAAAGGACAGAAAAGTAAGTCTATTCTCAGAGATGCCTGAGAGCTGAATCCATGGAGAGGCGCTCAGACTGGGAGCTGTGATGGTAGAGGGAAGCATCCCTCTAAGAGAAAGAGCCAAGAAGCGAGGAAGGAATTAGGAAGACATGCTACCCTTCACTCTCTCTCCCCTCCAGTGCTCTGGTAAACCTGCAAAGATGCAGAAATGTAGTTTTCTACAGCACACACTAGGGGCATAACACCGGACTATCTAAAATTTGTGAGACTGTCTACTTACTTGGGCTTAAAGTCTACCAGTAGTTAGTCATCAATGAATCAACCTCCATCTTCAGGACACAAAATGGGTAGAAAAATGTGCAGAATGAGTCAGGGTAGGGCAAGGTGGTGGGGAACAAAGAGAGAATCAGCACACACTGCTTTCAAATAGGACTAGGTGGGAAGTCAGAGGACTTAACACTACCCCAAGCCATGCAGACTACAATTCTCTTCACATTTATGATTGTCTCCATTCAGTCAGATATTTGATCACTTATTAATGGATTACTTTGTTCTCTATGCAAAATGACATATACTTACATATCCAGGGTATATATTGGATCCTCTTATACTTTAGAGGTAAAGTAATCTTTTTTCTTTTTTCAACTTTAGCTTTATATTTTCAGGTTATGTCCTTGAAAAGTCTGAGCTTAAAGTCTTTAGTACCAAAGAAATTGTGTTCCTGTCTAAGAAATGAAAAATACAGTTCTCTGAAAACTACATTAAAAAAAAAACACCTTTTACCACTTGCATTTTTCTCCCTGTAAACCTCACATTTTCCTGGGCATGAAACAGAATGCAGTTGCCAGGAGAAAAGTGCGGGTGTGAATGCGTAATAGTTAAAATTATTCAAAGTAAATGTTCTTTTAGGGAAGAAGATTGTTGTATCAGGAGAAATGCTGTCTGCTCCCACTGAGACCATTCTAAACAAATTATTACACACCACATTTGTGATGTGGCCCATGAAGTTCTGGATAGCAGAAAGTTTTCATAATTGGCCCAGCTATGTTCAGAGAGACAGAAGTTCAGCCCTATTGCCTCATCTCGTATTATCACAGATAATAAGAAATATGTGACCAGTAAATATCTCAGAATTTTGCTGCATTAATTTAGTCAGTGACACAGTTATTTTCAGCATTTTAAGAAACTAAGCAAAAGGCATAACTCCTATTGTGTACCTATTGGAAGGCAAAGGTGATGTATGCACACAGCAGAATGCAGATGAAGTAGCTAACATGCCAAGAATAAGTACTACTGAAGATCATGCGGTACACACTTTTCTAGATATTATTCCCCTTCATTCCATTTATGGGGATATTGGAAGTTGTCAGGGAAACACTGACTACAAAATCATAGTCATAAAATTGGAAGGGATCTCACAGGTCATTGTAGTGTATGCTTTTTATTTGAATTCCTTCTCAAAAGGGCACAGAGATAAGACAAAAAGACTGAAGGCTCAACATTAGGAAGCCAATTTGGGTAGAAGAGAAACCATGGGTGTAAGGTGAGTGGTGAAGAGATTAACAGGAACATCAGGCAAAGGTATGTGCTGGTTGGAAAAAGTTAGAATGGAGCAGCTTGTAACTTTTTTAAAGTAGTAGTGCAAGGTTTAGACAGTATGAGTTGTGCACGTTTTCCTCCATCAGCATCTTATAATGGATTCAAATATGTTAAAATGACAGGAGAGCCTTGGGGCTATTGTTAATCAGAAGAGTGGGATGAAGTATTTACTTTTCTCCTGTACACTCAGTTCTAATTCATCTTGAAACTATTGTAGTTCTACAGGATGCAATTTGAAAACTCAATTCTGTAACTTCTGCACAACCAACCCCATGATGACATAACTATAGGTATCTTTAAAACACAAAAACTAGTAAGAATTTATAGCGAAGCCCCTAAGGAAAATTGAATTGTTAGAGATGTTTAGGATAAGAATATGCTTCACCTGCGTCTGAGAAGCCTTTGGTTTAAAAAGAATCTCATTAGTTGATTATCATTTCCATAAATTGAATTATAAATTTCTGAGCAACAATTGATGTCTAGGCAATTTGGGCAATTTTTTTTGCTTATTTTATTTTTCTAAAAACATCTCCACTTGTTTAATTATTTGTTTTGTTCAAAAATAAGTAGTTCCTGAAATTACTGGTTTAATATAACTTTTGAAATTAATATTTTCAAATAGGAAGAGATGGTATGAAATTATAAATCTCCCTTAAGAGACAGATGGTTTATATTATTTTTCCAACCAGAAAAGTTTACTTGAAAACATAAACAGAGATTAAAGTAGTGTTATATGGTGCTCACTGTTGATTTTGCTCAATTTACATTTGGATTTACAACAATAGTTTTAAGTAATTTTAATTGAATTGATAGTTTATGCTATCCAATAGAAGCTAGAAAATACAGTGTTATTATCTAAAACTATCTTTCTTTTCCCAAGTGGGCACAGGTCTTGCTGATTTCAGGTTAAATTGGGAACTGAAGTAAATGTAAAACTATAGTTAAGAAACAAGAGTGGAAATAAAAGAATTAAAAACTATCCTGTTTCCTCACTATCAAATCTTCCACTCTCTTTTATGGACACCTGTACATTTTCCCTTCTACTTTGTTCTAAAGTGGACAACCCAACTCAGATTAAACAGAAAGATGTGATGAGTTCTACCCATTAGAATATGATAACAGCCCATGATCATTAAGAGTCAGTTTATTTTCCATGGTTTGTTTCCAAACTGCTATGGCTGCAATTGAGTGACAGACTATTTTGTGTAAAGTTACTGAGAAGTCAAGCTTATTTGTTAGAATGACACAGTCTTCATCACTATAATCCATCCTAGCTAAGACAGATGGATAGATAGATAGATAGATAGATAGATAGATGATCAGTGGATGGTATACAGGTAGATAGATGGTAGATATAGATAGATGATTATTAGATAAAGGATAGATAATAGATATACACAGGTATATAATATAGATATATTGGTAGATAATAGGTAGGTAGACAGACAGATAGATAGACATAGATAGGCACATACCTTTGACTTTTGCAATTGGAGGGTTTGGCTAGGGAAGTCACAAACACATACGACAAGTGTCTAGAAAGTTTTGAACGGGAACTAAAGCCATCATCCACAGGTAGAATTTCTTCTCCAGGAAAACTTCAGTTTTGCATTTTAAACTTTTCAACCAAGTGTGTGATGTCTACACAGATTCTCCTCAAAGATGGCCTCCTTTACTAGTTATTAGTTAACATACAGATCTTGACAGAATATCACATTATGAAGTCAAGAAACTCTTAATGCTCTAGCACATTTTAAAATTCTTAGCATACAAAAGGCATTTTCATCACTGAACAATGTTCTTGGATTGCTTTTGTCAGGCACAGGTCTGAATAGGTGACCATTATTAGTCTTGTCTCTGAATGAAAGGAGTAGGAATGAGATATAATTTAATTCCATTCAGATATTTTTGAAAGCACAGAATTCTCCTGGCTGTTTTGAAGTCTATTTTGAAATGATCTTGGATTTTAGTTACAGCCATAGTTTTACTGTACAGATGGACAGACTATCCCAGAGTGGGAAAGCACCTTGCTCATATTTTCCTAATGAGTTCAGGCCTAACCTGAGACAAGAACCTGTTTAGTTATTTTCCTGTACTGCTTCCCAGACCCCTGTCGGGTATGTGAGGCTGTTTTGAGAAAAGAGATAAACTGCTTGGCTTTGTTTTTTGGGCCATTTTCCTGTGGGGATTGCCTGTATACCGAGAGGTGTTTCTACACCCCTCTGCAGAGATCAGAGGTCAGTATCAGGGAATTGGGCAGCAGTGCCACTGCAGAAGCTGAATCCTGAGGTGAGCAGGAGGACAAGGGCATCTGTCCTAGGAGGACACTTTTCCTGCACTGGACCTCTCAGGATTATCTTTAACAATGGCCCGTGCCCTTCATCTGCAACACATTTGCAAACTCAATTTTCAGTCCCTCTGAGTATAGAAGGTTGGCCGGGCTCTGTGTTTCAATGACACTGTATGTTTTGATATCTTTGGTGACATGTCCGCATAAATACATTAAGGCAGGAACAGCAAAGGGCATACCTTTCCTTATTACTGAAGATAAAATTTAATGAGCTAGATCACAGGCGGCTTTGTGAAAGGCCTTGCCAGGTCAGTGGGGTTCTGCCACCGAAGCCAATTACACTGGGTGCAATTACATCCCATTCTAATAGCTGTAAGTCAGGGCTGCACAGGGCTTCCATATCTGGGAAATTACTAACTAGGAGGCAGGTGAGGGGCAACTATGCAAATTGTCACTGATCACAAAAGAGACACACAGACAGCTCAGAGCTTGGAGCTATTCTGACTGCATGTGTGTCATCTGTTGCTAAGAAGTTACTGGCTGCACAGACAGAAAGCCCTCTTCTTCTAGCACTGACCAAAGGGTGTGTGATTTCAAAGACGCTTTTAGAAATGTGGCTAAAAAGTGAATAGTAGGAAAGGGGGAGGAATGATTCTGAAAGCCCTTCTCTTTTGAGACAGTTCCCCTGATGATTTTGTCAGATTTAGTCGGCTGACATTATAGACTTTTTTTTTTCATCTCCTAATTACAGGGGAGTGTTACCAAAATGATATGGTAAAAGCTGACGAAGCAAGCCTCAAAGACTGAGTTAATGAAAGACCTCTTTATATGCTGTTATCTTCACCCTCATGACTATTTACAGGCCCTTTACAACACATGGGTAAAAGGGGGCCATTGAAGAACTTTCTGACAATTGAAGATCCTTCAGAAATATAGATGAAATCACTTTGAAATTTCAAAGTAACAGAATTTTCCTATGATCTCATGGATCATTTTGCACACTATTGATTTTTGAAAGTCCTTTGATGAGCCAACACATCTTCTTATTCAAGTAGAGCATATGGGTCCATGTTATCAGAGAGTAAGGAGCTGAATTTCTGAGTGATGCTTTTTATATGATATGATGTTTATATGAGAATAAGCATTAGATAAATAGCATAAGCAATGCCAGTACTGAAATTTTTTTTTTGTTTCTAGATATTAAACATTTAAACTTAATTTCTAACACTGGTTATTCAGATCTCAAAACTTTTCAAAGATCCTTTCAAAGTAATGAATTTATTTATAGTTGACTAGAAATAAAGACACAATATGAAATTTCTGGAATAGTGTGAAGGCAGACCATATCTTTTTTCTTATTGCTTATCCTGAAATCAAATTTTGATGATATTTTCTTTTTTTCATTGCAGGAAGGTAGAAGGTGTTTTTTCTAATTACATGTCCACTTGCTACCTTTTCTTTCATTGAATAAATCTTATTTCTCTAAATCTTTTAGTTAGTCTGCTTTTTTAAAAGCATAACTTTTCAAATACAGTGGACTTTTGACTTATCAACTCAATCATTTCCTGAGGGCTGGTTGTAACTAAGTCCATACAGCAGAGACCTGGATATTTACCTGGGTCTACACTATAAGTAACAAGAGGCAGATGAATTTTCTGTTAATTTAATTAAACAAAGTTGTTTGTATATCAGGCTGGTTGTTACTTGAGAGTCCATTGTATCATTTTTTTAAACTCCATCCTTTGAGGGCTATCTTCAAAAGATACCCTAAAAGAATTAAATAGTTTAACTACATTTATAATTTGAAACAGGCTTCAATCCTTTGAGGCTGCCTTTGCGATTGCCTTTGGCAAAGAGCCCCCAACCCAAGAAGCACTAAATAAGTCAAGTGATATAAATGTTTCTATTTATTATCAGAATTACTTCCATATTCATTGTTATTTGCGATCATTTCCAAGGGAGCTATCTCACTGAAAATGCATTATATGTGAGTTTCTCAAGACATGATTCAGCCATTCTTCTAGTTACATTCAGATCCCATGGGTTCAATGTCAATCTTGAATAACTGCAGTGTTCAGAATATACAGATGATCTGCAAAGACAAACACAAATTCATCTTTAATGTTTATCTTGACTGTGGCTACTCAGAGAACATACTGATTAGCCCTGTAATTCACATAAGAACTGGTGTTAGACAGTATGAAGGAAAGCATACAAGAGCAAGTCCTTTGATGCAGTAACAACTACAACAATAAAGATAAGGTTGTATCTGTTGAGGACCTCTTACACTATAAACTGCTTACTCCCATTTAGAATACAATGCAAAAATGATGTGGCCAAGTTTCACACCCACTTTTTTTTTCATTTATTGAGATAGGGTCTCGCTTTGTAGTTCAGGTTGGCCTTGACTCATTATGTAACCCTGGCTAACCTTGAACTCAGTACAGGCCTCCTGCCTCTGCCTTTGCCTCTGGGAATTACAGGCATGAGCCAGCACTGTGGTGTGTCATACTGATTGCTGATGGACATTGTAGTATGTGGTATCGGGGATTGAACTTGGGACCTTGCACTTGTCAGGCAGATGCTGGAACCACTGAGCTAAATCCCCAGACCCTTCACAACCAGTTTTTATAAAGTCAAGCCGAGGAGAGATTTGCTGTACTATGAAGGGTTTACACTAAAGGCAAGACTGTCATGAGCAAATTTACCTGTCACTGGTAGAAATATATTTTCTTGAGAGAGAATTCAAGAATAACCAAAGGAAATTTATGTTGCTCAAAGAATAGCCCATGACCTAGTAATCAGCACCACCCAGAAGTCTGTTGGAATTGGGATCTCCTATCTCACCCCATTCTTACTGAACCAGAATATCCATTTTTTCAAGGTAGCCACATGATTTTTGATGGCATTAAACCATGTGAACACTGCCTAAAACAAAACTAAACCACAACACTTGACAGCTACTTCACCTATGATCTTTGTCAGAAAATATTTAAAACATTTCAGACCCAACTACGCAATATTACGGATCTCCCAAGTCATCCGTATGTGGATTTTTCTCTAGGAAAAATGAAAGATGTTTCTAGTAAGTGACTACACTAAAAAGCACATGAGGTCAGAATAAAAACTAAGCTTAGAGTAAAATAATTGTATTCAACTTCTGACTCAGTTCCTGAGTAAACTTGACCAGGATGTTCTATCTCTCCATTCATCATTTCCTCTACTTATAAAATCAGGTTAATAATAATTGAGTCATACTATCATTAAGAAAATGGACTGGGAAATGTAAGCAGAATGAATCAATAAGTCTTTTTGATATTAATTTGATATGGCTATTGTTGACTGAGGGTCATTTTGAATTTCCTCTCCTAACCCCAATATTAATATCTCTTCTGTAGTTATCTCTGTAGCTCATTGTCTTGAAGGCATTATTCATATTGATGGCAAGTATCAAACATATTATTGCATTTGACGCCTACATTTTCTCTAAGAATTAGCCTCTTAGGCCACCTCAGAAACTCACTATTACTTTGAGCAGATTAAGTCCTCAGAATGGCTTGTGAATAGTCAGTAAGAGTAATCTAACAAACTAGTTGTCTTCCAACATCATAATGCAGGTGCAACAATTTTTCCAAGACCTCAGTGTAACTCAAGGATTTGTAATGACTTTAGAGATTTTTTTTTAAGGTTTTATTGAGACAGTGTCTCGCTAGGTGGTTCAGGCTGGGCCTGAGCTCAGCCTCAAACCCACATCACAGCAATCCTACTGCCTCTGCCTCCCGAGTGCTGGGATTACAGGCGTGAGCCACCATGCCCGGCACTGTGGTATGTGGTACTGGTTGCTGCTGGGGTGAGTCTCCATGCCCAGTATTGTTATGTGGTTACTGGGGATCGAACCTGGGTCCTTGCACTTGCAAGACAGGTACCAGAACCACTGAGCTAACTCCCTGGCCCTGACTTTAGAGATATTTTGTGACCATCTGTCAAGCTGTGATTTGAAGAATATTTGAGTCCTAGTTAACATAAAAGAAATTATCTTGAAGGCTCTTGTCATTTAGAAAACTTAACCATTTACCTTTCTTGTCCAGGACAATCCTGGTTTATTCAGGTGTGATTAATGATAACTTCTATCTCATGATTTTAAAGCAAGTGCCCCAGTTTGCAAATCAATAATATGGTTATCGATAAGCAGATGCCTTAGACCATTCAAAGGTAAATAAAATGTGCAGAAGAAATGCTGCACCCATTGACTTGTCTTGCTTGACTAGCTCTTTATTTTTGTTTAACTAATATATTTATTTAAACTGACGGTGGGGATTGAATCCAAGACATTTGCATCAAGCTTTTGAGGTAAGGCCTTACCAGGTTGCTAAGTTGCTCACGCTGAGCTTGCACTTTTGGTCTTCCTGCCTCAGTTACCCAGAGTTCTGGGATTGGAGTGATTCAGCGCCACACCTGCCTTCTAACTATGTCTTTAAAAAGTTGGTTTTATATTGAAGCCTAAAAGTCTCCCCAAGACTGCCAGTCTTCTGCTGGGCCCTGCATACCCTAGTGGCATGCAGTTCCCTTGACATCCTCTATCTTATGGCCCTGTGTTGCGGGGGACCAAACCATAGATCAGCATAAGCCAGACAGCTTTGTGAGCCATTACCAAGGTTTATGTGAACCTCAAGGGCTGAGGAAACATGCATTAGAGTGAGGTTTGGGAGACAAAAGCCATTTTGTTTCCTCCTCCCTAACACTGAGGCAGGCACACAGGATTACTCACTGCAGGTTTGTGCTGCAACCTCTGTGTTCCCTAATCACTTCGTTGGCTTTAAGGTGCAGGAAGATCTAGATAACTTACAGTGATTGCTGTAGATCCCTGGTGCTGGGCAGCAGCATATCTGAAACCATCTGTGCATACGAAGATGAAAGCTAGGGGCAGTCTGTTAGCCTGTCATCCCTTTCATCCTTTACAGTGCTTTGTTGTTGTCCCTCTGCTGTAGCAGGTTTAATACCACTATTGCGCTATACATGGCCGAATTGACTGCATGTGTTTAAATACCACTTACCTTTCTGTCTCCTCTTTGCAGCCACCTCCAACCCATGCAAATTAATATCTGCTTTCTGTCACTATCGATTAGTTTATCTTTGCAAGGTTTAAAATAAATATAATCATATACTATATACTCCTCTTTCTGACTTCTTCCATTAATTATAATGTTTTTCAAGATTTATCACTGTTGCTGCAAGTACCATGTTTTAAATTTCTCAAGAGAGGCAGTGTCTCTGAGATGCACTGTTAAGAAAAGAAATTGATCTTTAGTGCTTACTCCATACCACCATCCCTGCCCACATAACTGCGAACCTGCAAGTCTGGCTCTCAAACCTCACATGGGTCCACCTTCCCTGTCTTTTCATGTATCTATCTCTTCCCTTTTGTCTCAGAGCCTGTCTCTCTGGGACAGGTGGCATATTTGGAAGGCAGTTCATCAGAGGAAGTGGTTCATGTTGTAATGGCCATTGACTAGCTGACAAGGCAAAGGAGATAGTACCATGGTTCAGTCTAAGTTCAAAGGCCTCAGAAGCAGGGAACCTGAGAGAGCTGTGAACTTAGAGGGTCACAAGTCCAAGTCCTGGATTGAAAAGGTAGGAGAACCCGAGCTTCTGTTTTCCAAGGACAGAGGAAGAATGTCTTTCAGCTTCAGTGGAAAGAAAGAGCAAATTCTCATTTGCTTTGCTTTTTCCAGCTATGTGGATACTCAGCAGAATAATAACCACTTGAGTTAAGGGCAAATCTACCCTACATAGTCCCACACTCACAGGCCATTGTTATCAGGAAACACTGTCTCAGACATACATGGGAAAATGCTATGTGCTCCTTAATGCAGTCAAGCTGGCACCTAAAAATTAACTGTCACACAGCAGGTTCCATCACTCATTATTCCTGTGTAGTATTTTACTATGTATCCATACCACAGTCTACTAACTTGGGTATCTGCTGATGGAAATCTGTATTCTTTCTACTTTGAGGACATTACATATAAAACTAATATGAATATTCCCACATTTGATTTGGTATGAATGTGTTTTCATTTTCCTTAAATAAATATCTAAGGGTGCAGTGGCTAGACGGCACAGGAATTTTGTTCAGCTTTTAAAGAAACTGCCAAGAAAGCAGTTTTCCAAGTGAATGCATTACACAATATTGATTGTACCATTCTGTACGTATTCAACTTGCTCTACATCTTTAACATTTGTTGTCTTTTCTTTTTTTTTTTTTTTTTGACCTAAATGAGGAATTTATTAATGGATTTTGAGACATGAAAGCCAGGACTTGGCTGCACCCTGGAAAGAACTACAAGGACCTCAGTTCCGTTAAACTCTACAGGACAACTTTATCAAACCATTGTTCTACAATGAAGAACTGAAAATAAAATAATACCTAACAAAGTTATCTACACAAACTTTTGTTTTTCAAGTTGAAATATTATACATGACTGAAATAGTAAATGTTTAAAAATACAAAATTTCAACACTTTATATGCAATATGTTTCAAACATATCCATTCAGAGCAAATAAAATAGAATCTTGCAAGGATATAGCCTTAATAATGTTAACTAAGTCTTAACAAAGTTAGCTCTGGATAGTAGAAATTTAAATGTCTTTAACTTGTTTTTGAGTTTTCAGTCATTCTAGTGGGAGAGATTTGGGATTACCCACATCTTTAGAAGGTTTAAATATATCTGTGTTAGCTCAGAGGGACTTAGGGTAAGATACACACAATGCTGGACAGTGGTGAAGGTTGGTAGAAGACAGCACACAGCGGGAGCAGGAGTGAGAATGGGATCGGCTGGGAGAACATCATCTGTTTGCCAAAGGAACCTCCAGAACTGAACCTGGAGACATGAGGAGAGTTGGCAGCTCAGTTTTGGAAGGTCCTATAAAATATGTTAAAAGGATCCCTTTTGTCTATGCAAAACACACTTGTTAGGAACATTATTTTGTAATGTTGTAGCTTTATGTGGCCTCCTCAGTGATGTTGACCCAGAATTACCAGGAATGGTAGTTTGTGGTGTCTAAGCTTCCCCTAGCCACCACTGACTGGTTGAACACCTTGCTAACCAATCAAATTGTAAGGTGTTCCTAAACAATCAGCTGCCTTTCCATTGTCCTGGGAAGGTGTGTACAGTAGGTCAGTGTCTGGAGTAGACTAGTTCTTGTCTTCATTGTACCTAAGCTTACCTAGAAAAACTGGGGCCCTAAAACAGCTATGGTACAAACAACCTCAAAGGCTAAATGGAGGAAGAAGAAAAAGACCCTTTCTTAACACAGGTGGAAATAAGTTTTTACAGTAACATGAATCTAACTGGTCTTCCCCAATGACTTTGCTCTCAGGACATCTACCTTGTACTTTTTTGACACCTGATCACCACCAGCCCCCACCCCATTTCACAAAGCTCCCCCCATCCAGTCTTCATCCCCTTTCTCTGTTGCCCTTGTAGATACCAAAAAGAATAATCAAGGCAAAAGATCTCTCTAAAAGAAAAAGTTGCAAACGTACACCACTCACTCAAAAAGAAGTAAAATACCAAGAAGGTCAGCAATGTTAATTTGTAATCTTACTCTAAATAAGAAATGAAAGGGCTGGGGATGTAGCACAGTGGAGTCATTGCCTGCTTGGAAAATGCAAGGTCCTGAGTTCAATCTCAAGTTCTGCTAAATAAATAGATAGATAGATAGATAGATAGATAGATAGATAGATAGATGATAGATAGATAGAAGTGGAGTCAAAGATACAAAAATAATTAATAAAAACACAGTCACCATAAGATAATAAATAAGAGACAAAATAAAAATAAGAGCAAGGTTTTTCCAGTCCCAGAGGAGGAAAAATCCCTGGAGAAATTCAGCATTTGAAGTAGCAAATTGGGTAGGCAATAACGATAAGAAAAAAAAAAAATCAGAGACCTTGAAAATACTTGTCATGTCTCTAGAGACTTGGTAGCTGGAAAATGGATAATTACAAAAAAAACACTGCATTCTGATGATAATGACAAAGATAAAATCATGTTATGGGAAGGTGATGTACGCATTTCTGAATTCTGTGATGGTAAAGATTGAATGAAAGCAAAAGTGGATGCGGGAGAAAAGAGGGAGGCAGCGTCCCAGATGGTTGAGAAGCTCAGACTTTCAGGCAGACAACACAGAACACTGTCTATGGACAGTGTTAATGTAGGAAGAAAACCACTTGAAACTTTCACAGTAGAATCTTTTATTAACCTAAATTCTGAAAGTGTGTTGTAAATTAAGCTTTAAATTTCATTCTACAACTAAACAGAAAAACAAACAAACAAACAAAATACACAACTAAACTAAGAAATGGAAAAAGAACCTCTTTTCCTAAAGATGTAAAATAGATAATGTACTTGAAATCATGCTGAACATCATTAGTATTTGGTGAAATGGAAATTGAAGCCACTATGAGGAATCACAACCATTAGTATGGTTGTTTCAAAAAAATGTATAAATAACCAATGTGGGAAGGGTGTGGAGAAATGGAAGCCCTCATGTGTTTGTAAGAGGAAGGTCCATGGTGCATCAGCTGTGGAAAACAGTTTGGTGGTTACTCAAATTATTAACCATACAATTTCCATACAATCCACTAATTTAACTCTTAAGTTTATACCCAAAAGATTTGACAGCAGGAACACAAATAGCTATTTTACAGTTATATCTATAGGTAGTGTTATTCATAAGACTAAAAAGGTAAAAATAACATAAATGTTCACCAACCACAAGCGGTTGAGTAAAATGTGGTGTATTCATGTAATGGAACATTAGTTAGCTATAAAAACAAAATTCTGATACAAACTTTAACGTGGATGAACCTTAAAACCATACTAAGTGAAGTAAGCCAGACACAGAAGAACTCTTATGTGATTCAACTTACATGAATTTCCTAGAATGGACAATTTTATAGAGACAGGGAGAATGGAGGACATGAGAGGCTTAGAACTAAGTAGAGAGTTGTTATTTGGTGGAAACTGAGTTTCTGTTTGAAATAAAAAAATCTTTTGGAGACTCACAGTGGTAATCTGCACCCAAAGATCTAAGTGTATTTAACACCACTGAAGTGGAAATTTAAAAATGTTAAAAAATTTCCAACTATATGTTAGCCGCAATAAAATGCAAGCAAAGCACATATAGAGTTCAAAACACATTTCAGTAATAATGCTTTACAAATCATGGGATTCGTAAAAAGAGTTAATTGGAGGAACTCCCCATTCCAGTTGGTTCCAAGCCAGAGTAGCACAGCTCCCACTGTCACTTTAGCAAGGTCCTTATGCTGGGAAGTGTCGAGGTCACCTCCCCACCCCTGGCTACCTGTAATGCCTGTGTGATGTTCGGAGCACGTGTAGCTCATGCTTGCACAGCAGATTCTGTGGCCACAATGACAGAACAGAGATTGCTGAGGTAGACATCATTTTCGGAACTGCCTTTCATTTTGGTCTGACTTTAGTGAAACAGTGTGGACTACACATAACTTTTGCATGAGCACTTCCACATTTTCTGTATTCACATACAACATCGTATTGAGCTTGAATATCACTTATAGTAGGAATATTTCTTATGGTATGTCTATTAGTAATGACCTTTTCCAACTTTTTTTGCTTTTATGTTTTTGTTTTTTGAGAGAATTTTGCTAGATAAGTCATGCTGGCCTGGAGCTCATTATGTAGTCCAGGCTGCTCTCATACTCATGGTGATCTTCCTACCTCAGCCTCTTAAGGGCTTGGATTACAGGTTTAGGTTACCCTGTCTGGCTCTCACTTTTTAAACATTTTACAGAAAAAAATATTTTAGAAAGATATTTTAACTAAGTATATCACTATAGGTTAAAAGTATTCTTCCTTTGTTGCTCTAAATATATTGCTTCCTCACTTGCAATGTCTGCTGAGAAGTATACTGAGGTTTGGATTTGGTGTTCCATTGGATCTTATTTGTGTCTGATTTTTCTGTAGCATCATTTAGGAGCATATTGATTATATTGTGCTCTGTGTACTTTGTTCATATTTCTTGTGTTTGAGACTGGTAGAACTTTTTAATTTATTGGTCAGTAATGCTCATCAAAATTTTGGGTCATTAATTTTTCGTCTTATTTTTCTCCTACCTCCCTTCCTGAGGATGGTATAGGATATTTGAAATTGAGGCTTAATTAAGCTATTCCTATTTTTTCTCTTCAAGTTTTTTTCTATATATTTTTTGCTTTTTTTGATTTGCTAATATTTTCATAATCAACTGTTAATCATACACAATATATTTTTCATCTTATGTAGTTTTCTTCTCTTAGCTCATTTTGAATGTTTTTCTATATCTTTCATGTTTCTTCTTAATATATCCCCATGCTTTCAGATTTTTGAACATGTGAAGTTCATATATGACACTATTTTAATGACATCATATATTAACTATGTCATCTGGCTTATATTTTAGTTGAAGTTATCTTTTTTTTCATCACACATTATAATTTCTTTCATGTGTTCTTGGGCACATTTTATTGGATGTGAGACACAGTGTATTTCAACTTGTTTTGCACTGGAGATTAACCATGTGTGTGTGTTTGTATGTAAAACTTCTGTTATCCTCATACGTTTTGTTCTGGGACACAATGTTGTTAGAAAGTAGTTCAACATTTTACATCTTGCTTTTATGTTTTACTAACCTTTGGCAGGCAACATCAGAGTAGTAGGCTGTCTACTAGTTTTCCCTTCTCCTGATGCAAAATTTCTGCACACACAAGGGGACCTGGGATAGAGCTCAGTGGTTCTGGCATCTGCCTGGCAAACTCAAGGACCTGAGTTCAATCCCTGGTACCACATCTCACACATTACAATGCTGGGCATGGTGGTACATGTCTGTAATCCTAGAACTTGAAAGGAAGAGGAAGGAGGATTGTTATGAGTCTGAGGCTAGGATGGGCTACATAGTGAGTTCAGAGTCAGCCTGAAATACAAAGCAAGCTCTTGTCTCAGAAAAACCAACAACCACAAAAACTTCTGCACACACTGTCTTCAATACTGTGGGAGACTTTGTTCAATACTTTCAGCCCTGATTGATCATCGAGGATTGCTCCATTTTTGCCTTCTTGGGAAGTTCTTTCCCTGGGAAATAAGAGTCTCCTCATATGCATTCTGAGAACTTCCTTGAATGCTTGTGGAGGACTCTCAGGTCTCCCAGTTGCTGTCTGTGGCATCCTCTTTGTCTCCTTCACTGCCACCTCCTGGACTCCATGCCTTCCCAGTTCAACTCAGAGGGACCAGTAAGATCCTCCTGGGTTTCTTGTTCCTGTTCCACAGTCTGAAAATTTTCCTTACTTTAGAATGTCTCCTACAAGTTATTGTTCTTGATTGCTGGATGTACAAACTCTTTAAAATGGATCTTCAGTCTGTTTTGTCTATTGTTCTGGTTTTTGTAGGCAGTAAGATAAACCCAGCTCTGCTGAATGCATTGTTGTAAGAAGTGGAAGTTATTTCCCTTACTGTTATTTTGCTCCTAAATTATTGTATTAAATCCCAATTATATTTGAAAAAGGAACTCTTTCTGTTTTGCTAATTAAACAGGCTACACAAATGAGTAGATTATAAATGAATTAGGAAAAGAAAAATTTTTGCTAACATTTACTTACGTTTAACTCTTTGCTGCACAAGTTGTGCACTTAGAAATCACACAATGAGAATTAACTGATTCCATCACATTTTAAATTTGATTTAGTATTTTAGTGTCTATAAAAATGTGCAGATATGCATTATCACACTGTATTTAGTGAAAAGATACTCTGTGATTCTACAGGTTCAGATTGCAGAGAGTAGTAACATTTATCTTCAACAGGGATCCAGGCAAGTTAAAATTTAGACAATGGGTATTTGATATCCAGTGACCGAACAATTGTATGTTATTTCAACAGCTAGTTCCAGAGGTTGAGTTCTTATTTTACTTTGCTTCTTTTATGATTAGAACATCTTCAAAAATAAGAATTATAGGGCCGGGGAGTTAGCTCAGTGGTTCCGGCGCCTGTCTCGCAAGCGCAAGGACCCGGGTTCGATTCCCGGGTTACCACATAACAATACTGGGTGTGGAGACTCACCCCAGCAGCAATCAGTACCACATACCACAGTGCCGGGCGTGGTGGCTCACGCCTGTAATCCCAGCACTCGGGAGGCAGAGGCAGGAGGATTGTGATGTGAGTTTGAGGCTGAGCTCAGGGCCAGCCTGAACCACAAAGCGAGACCCTGTCTCCAAAAACCTAAAAAAAAAAAAAAAAGACTTATAGAGAAGTGTGAAGTGAAATGAACTGAAACATAACGATAACAGCCATCATTTCTGTCTTTCTTTTCAGGATGTCTCCTCTCCAGAAGGCGGAAATAGTGGACATGGTTAAGAAAAACGTGAAGTCCATCACACTGGCTATTGGGGATGGTGCAAACGATGTCGGAATGATCCAGACGGCCCATGTGGGGGTGGGAATCAGTGGGAGTGAGGGCCTGCAGGCCACCAACAGCTCGGACTATGCCATCGCACAGGTCAGTGGCACAGGATACCAGCTGGTTATGCAGGGTGTTGAGGACTTTGATCCACTCCTGAGGTCCACGCTGCCTCTCTAAGCTGACTTCTAAAGGAAACTTCCAGTATATTTAAGGTTCTCTTAGGTTGGTTTCCCCCCTTACATATTTGATGGCAGTACAAGTTTCCATTGATCAAATAGGGTGTTGGCTAAATTGTTGCCATCAAAATTCTGTAGTTTTGTTAATGTATCTCTCCTTCCCATTAATTGTAATGTATGCTATCTTTTCTTGTGTCTTTTATTTCTTTTGTGGTACTGGGGGTTGAATCCAGGGTTTGAATTTGCAATCCTCCTGCCCTAACCTCTCAAAATACTGGGATTAGAGTCATACACACACCTCTATGCAAACTTGTGTCTCTTAATGAGGATTTGCTAAATGCATAGTCATCATTTCTTTTTATTACATTTTGGAAAGAGATGCATGTAGTGTTGTAGGCTTGTTTAAAAATAGACTTTATTTCTTAAGAGTAGTTCTAAGTTTGCTGCAAAATTGAGCAGATACTACAAAAGTTTCCCATACACCTCTTTCCTCACACCAGCACAGCTTTCCCCATCATCAGTACCCCATATTA